>PVIR01017562.1:0-34750 GCA_004026965.1 Petromus typicus | reverse complement strand
CAGCCCAATTTGTAATTGCTACATCTTGGAAACAACCCAAGTGTCCATCAACTGGAGACTGGATAAAATAGCTGTGGTTCTTCTACAGAATGGAGTATTATTCTGCCATAAAAATGATAAGTTTGACTCATTTCTACTTAAATGGACATACCTTGAGGATATCCTCATAAGTGAAATAAATAGGTCACAGATGGGTAAATATCACATCTTTTCTCTGGTATGAGAAAATAAAGATGTAAATGAGTTTTAGAATTGTATGTTATATATTGTGAATTAGAAAATAGGTGAAGGTGGAAAAATAATAAGATTATAATAAAAAGAAAGGAAACAAATTTTATGTATATAGGGGGGGTGGTAGGGTGAGTAGGGCTATGGGAAAAAATGAGAATTAAGTTGTGTCTTACACTGGTGCAAATCCCCACTGTGGAGTTCAATCATGATGTGTATATGTAATGTACCAATAAAGATTTCAATTAAAAAAATATATGGTAGGGTCAGGGATTTGGCTCAGTGGTTCCAGCGCCTGTCTTGCAAGCACAAGGACCCGGGTTCGATCCTCGGTTAACCACATACAATACTGGGTGTGGAGACTCACCCCAGCAGCAAACAGTACCACATCCCACAATGCTGGGTGTGGTGGCTCACGTCTGTAATCCCAGCACTTGGGAGGCAGAGGCAGGAGGATTGCTGTGATGTGAGTTTGAGGCTGAGCTCAGGGCCAGCCTGAACTACAAAGTGAGACTCTGTCTCACAAAAAATAAAAGAATGGTGGTCTAAAGACTGGTTCAAGTACATTTACATAAGATGATGGGGGTTTCTTTAACCAATCAGCTGGGATTTCACTTCAATTATAAATAACTACAGGACTTAACAAAGTAGATGAAAACATAATTTTTCAGACATTTGACAACAAGGTACATAGGATTGATTACTATGAGAAGGAAAATAAATGAAAGAAGTTTTAGAACTCTTTCTTATTGTTTAGAGCCAAAGTTTTGGGGGAATTTTGGGGTTTTTTTTTTTGTTTGTTTGTTTGTTTGTTTTTTTGCAGAGTATAGTTTTCAGGCCTCAGTGTTTTCAGGGAGCAGGCCAGGAAGCCCCCAAACCTTGTAATTCCTAACAAATGTAGAAGATTAAGATCAAAGTTTAAGAATATCAAGATGGTAAGCATTTCTAAGGCAAGGTACCAGAGAGGATAATACTGTACAGAGACTAAACTCTCAAGATCAGAAGGGGGCTCCTTCTGAGTCTGGTTGAGTACTGATCTGAACATATACAAGAGCACATTGGGGGAGGCTGCCAAGCAATTTCTGGAGTTCATGCTGGGCTCAAAGGAATTTAAGTTCCAACCAATCAGATAGAGGTCCATGAAAAACTAGCACAGGTTCTCAGAAAGGTCACCTGTGAGTGATGGAACTGGATCCTAGAAGAAAGACAGATCTGGACCCACCCTAACAAACCTTAAACTCAAGCCTCAAAAAGATTGAGATCTCCACAAATACCAGAACTGGATGTCAGGGGAAAAACCTCAGCAGTCTTTAAAGAAATACAACAAAAACTAATGCAAAAAAACCCAAAATTCATAATTTCAATTCTAAAAACTGATAGGCCTTCAAAGAAGCAGAGAAGTATTATTAACATGGTCAGAGTAAAAAGCAATCAATCAAAACGGGCCGAGAAAAGAAAGAGGTCATGAAATTCTTAGACAAGGATCTTAAAATAGTGACTATCCTAGAAATACAATTGAAAGTACTAAGAGAAGCATGAAATGAATGAGATCAGATAAAACTTCTACAGATAAAACATAAAAATAATATAAAAGATAATTAAACTTGAAGATAGTACAAAAAAGCTATATGCACACCTGTGTGCATCTGTGCACACATGCTCAAGTACACACATAAAACTCTAATGAGTTTTGGAACTATAAAAGTGTTTAAAATATATTTAACTGGAGTTCCAAGAGAATAAGAGGTAAGGAAAAGAGGAAGGAGACCTAAACTATAATTAAAGAAATAAAGACCAAAAATATGCGAGTTTGTTGAGTCAGGGGTGGGGGGACCATAGATCCAAGAACCACACTCAGAATACATGTAATCCAGCTACTCTAGGAAAAGTATAATCAATCCACTGAAATTCATGGGCAATGATATAAAGAAAAGTAATGATCAAGGGTAGCAGCTGATTTATGAGAAACCATTAGAAGAAACCCACAGGTCAGAAGACAACTGAACATCTTTAAAAAAGAAAAAAGCAAAACTCTGTCAACTTAGAATTCTATACCCATGAAAATATATTTTAAAAGTAAAGATGAAATAAAAACACTTGAACCAACAAGGGGTGTGGTGGAAGTGAGAATTGCTACTCAAAGAGTATAAAATTCTAGCCTTGCAAGATGATTATATTTTAGAGATCTTTTCTACAGCATTATGTTTATAGTTAACAATACTTATTGTACTTGTAAAAATTTATGTAAAGGGGGTAGGTGTTATGTTTCATTTTTTTACCACAATTTTTAAAAAAGAAAAGCTGAAAGAGGTTATTACTAGTAGCCACATACAATAAGAAAAAAAGACTACTTGGATTTACACAAGGGAACGAAGTATGTTAGAAATGGTATTATGTGTATAAATATGAAATTCTTTTTATCATTTAGAAAGTTTGTTTAAAAGATAATCGACCCTTAAAGCAAAACTAACAGTGCTGAATTATATGGCTTACAGCATACAAAGAAGCAAAGTATTTGAGAACTACAGAATGAATGAAGAAGTAAAATTTGGAAACATACTGTTGCAAGGTTCTTAAACTCTACATGAACAAGTATAATATTTTGAAGTAGACTGAGATAAGTTAAAGATTTGTATTATAAATCCTAGAAAAACCATTAGTTTTTGCAAAACAAAACAGATGTAGCTAAATAACTCATAGCAGAGATAAGTTTATCAGGAAAATGTCAGTCAAAACCACAATGAGATGTCACCTCACACCTGTTAGAATGACTGTTGTCAAGTAAGGAAAGAGACAAGGGGGAAATGGGGTCCCTGTGCACTGGCAGTGGGAATGTAAGCAGGACTATTGTAGAGAGAGTAGTAGAGGTTCCTTAGAAATTTAAAAACAGAATTATCATTTCATCTAGAAATTCCATTTATGGATATATATGTATCTAGAAAAAAAATCAATCCACTATCTTGAAGAAGTTATCTGCACCTCGTATCATGTGTATTGCAACATTGTTTGAAATAGCCAAGAAACAACCATTTTGAAAAATTTAGTATTATTATGATACTAGAGTCTTTCTAAATTAGTCTATAAATTCAAAGCAATCTTATTTAAAGAGTCCCTTTAAAAACCCCTAAAAAGGGCTTTTAAAAGTACAAATCGACAAGCATATTCAAAATGTATTTAAAGATGGAGATTTTTCAGAATAGCCAAAACAATTTTGAGGAAATAAAATAGTTTTAGGATTTATATTACCTTGTTTGAAAAATCACTATAAAACTATAGTCTTCAAAAAAGTGTAGTGCAGCTCCCAATGTATATACATAGACATACAGATCTATGGGTTCAGCAACAGACCAACTAATCAACTAATGTTCAAGAAAGGTATTGAGGTAATTCAAAAGGAAAGAATAGTTTTTAATAACATACTGCTCCTCTATGATGAAAGCTGCAAATGTAAAGTATAAGGCAACATATTGATAAGCATCTGTAGATTTAAAAAGAAGAATCTCAGCTCTTGTTTCTCAACAAAGATAAACCTAAGTGAATCATATACTTAAACATATGAGCTAAGTATGTAAAGTTTTCAGAAAAAAAAAAAACTTTCATGATCATGAGTTGATAAAGATTTCCTAGAGAGAAGTAAGCTGGACCAAAAAAGAATTTTTAATAAATTGGAACTCATCTAAATTAAAAACATAAAACATCCTTCAGAAGATATTACTCAGAAGATAAAACATAAAAGTCATTGATTGAGAGAAAAAAATGTAGATGTGTATTGTGCTAGGGACCACATCTAAGGTTTTCAGTATACTAGGCAAGTGCTGTGGCACTGAGCAACACTTCCAGGCTTGTTTGTTTAAATGGTTAAAAGATTTGAGGAGACCTTCCACCAGAGCGGATATATAACAGCAAAGGAACACAAAAAAGATATTCAACATCATTAGTCATCTGAAGAATGCCAATTAAAAGCATTCTAAGCTACCTCTCCAACTCACTGGAAAGACTAAAAATTTTAAGACTTTTAATCCCAATGTGTCGAGAATGTGCAGCAACTGGAACTATCATTTCTAGTTTTTATTTGTACTGATATTATAAATTGATACAGCAAACATGAAAAACAACTGCAAGTTTCTTTTAAGCTAAATGCTAATTAATATATAATCCACTGGTTATATTCAAAAGTATTTACCCAGGAGAAATGGATGCATAATACAAAGACTTGTTTATAGAAGTTTCATAGTGACTTTATTCACAGCAGACAAAAATTGATAGTGAGCAAATACCTATGAACCAATGAACTGATAAATTTTTCCTGAAGTGTAAAATCCAGATAGAAGAGGAGGTTTGGAGTAGGTTTCTGCACTGGTTAATTTGCATGTCAGAAGCATGTTTGCAGACAAGTTTGTTAACTCTAGGAATCAATTAGCCTTGCCAGAGGAAAGTGTCAAAATATCATAAAATATTTTTTTAAAAGCCCAAAACAAAACTAGAGCAAGCTGGCCTGCCTCACAGACTTTTCTCCCTCAGGGCATGGTAGGAGGGGGTAGAAATGATGGTCTTGGAATGTTTGATCCAATCCTGAGAGTGGAGGATTTAGTGGCACCAGGGCCACTCCAGAGAATGGGCCACTGACTTGTCTCAGGGTGCTGCAGGCTTTTCTTTGCTTCTATTTTTACTTTCCTTCTCTTCACTGCAGTCACGGTAATGTTTGTACATATGGCTCATCCTCTGGCTCACATACTTAACGCCTGCAGTGGCTGACTATCCACCACCTGCACAATCAACACGAGATATAGATATTAGTCCCATTTCTTGATCCAAGTCTCATGATGACCAATACAATACTCATCAAATCTTTTCCTCCATAGCAGTCACAGAATAGTGCACCTCTTTCCAGAAGAGCTGCATGATTTTCCTCTCCTGATCTAACTTCGGAGGATTCTTTAGACCTAGACTCAACATGTAGTCTCCGCAGAGGTTCTTCCGAACTGTTCCCCACCCAGGCCAACTTGAGAGGTTCACTGAATTTCCATACTGCCTTCTCGGCTGAACAATTATTTCTCTGATTGCCTCGTAACTCTTCTCACTTGCCTTGAGGACGGAGACCAGATAAATTGTTGTCCACCTCTGTAACACCAGCACCTGGTATGATGCTTGGCACATGGAGGTCCTTCAGGAAATAAATCGAGAATACTTGCAGGTGAGTGAAGCAGTGACACTCTAAGGCCAGGTCTGGCCACAACAGACCCTAGCTGAGACCCTGGCTGAGACATATTTTGTATAGGGAGGACTAGAGTTGGGCCTGGGTTGGGGAAGTCACTATTCTTGGCCTTGAATTAGAACCAAATTAGTCTCCAGGTGAAAAGAGAAAAAGAAATATAGTATTTCCTTGGAAATTTTCTTCTCATTAAGCTCACTGTGAACCACTCATTATTTAAGCCCAAACAAGTTAATGTACCTATATTGAGGAGTGTTCCAATCTTCAGTAGATTTTTATTTTGTAGCGGTGATCGAACTCAGAACCTCATGCTTGTGAGGCACACAAGGCACAACTGACCTTTAGTTATCAGCCCCCTTTAGTTGATTTAAGACAAGAACATTGATGACTGCAGTTGACAGAGGAGTCGTAAGAAAACCTGTGTCGTCAAAACACAATGAAAATTCCAATGTGCCTTACAAATAGCACTTTATAAAGTGTGTGATATTTCTCTTTATTTTCAATTTTAAATAAAGGTGCTAAGTGTGATATTATCATTCCACTGAACCTACTATTTAAACTGTATTTTGTAAAGAAGGAAGAAAATTTAATGAAATATTGGAGAAAGAAACTGCCAAAAACTAAAGAAGGCTCCATATAGGGAAGAAGATTCTTCAAACATTGACAGAGGAACAAGAGACAAGGAAGAGACTCTGCAGAGTAGCTGTAGGTCTGGGCTAGACAGGGTGGCCTGAAGCTATAGCAGAATATACTAGGTCAGACAGGAGGAAAGCAGTCATGGTGGCAAGAGACTCAGCTCTGTCTCTGTTGTGGTCTCTGTCTGTGTCTTTCTTGTGCGTATGTGCGTGCACACACACACACACACACACACACGCACACACACACACGCACATACACACAGAGCAACTTACATCAAGTTTATTTTACAAAGCAGAACCTCTGATTTAAAAGAGAGAGGACATACCAGAACACTTTCCAAGGCAACTTCAAATATTAAATGGCAGGCTTTTTTCTTCTATCCATTCCTTTGCCAAAGAAGGGGACCCTACACTTTTTGATTTCTACTGTTTAGAGCTTTTTTAGTGGTTTTTTTTCCACATCAAGGAGACATTTTCAGAACTTGTGAAAGTCACTTAAACCATTAAACCCATCATCACAAAAGCAATCATTTTGGGACATATGCATTCTGGACCGTGTGTTAGGCATAGATGGGGAGGGCTGCTTGCCAAAATTGCTGGTAGGAAACCGGGCTCTTCCTTGTCATTGTGCTTCTTGAGCCAGGATTTAGGGAAGATAAATCCAACTGTAAGTATTTGCTTTCAAATCCACCAGCCCCAAACTGCGCTAAAACTAATGGATGTCAAGATGGGGGCAGGTTGAAGTGAATGCGATTCAAAGCAAGGACTTACACAAAGTTAGAGGATGTTAGGGAAGCTCAAAGATTTGAGCTTTGCATTTTAGATAACTGGAGGATGAAACTAGTTGGACTTCTGTAATGCAAGTGTGTGTGTGTGTGTGTGTGTGTGTGTGTGTGTGTGTGTGCACTTGTGTGCTCTAGAATGTGTGTGTAGGGCACAGTGGGTAAAGAGTGCCAGATGTGACTGTTTATTACTCTGTAAATGACTTCTCTTGTCTGGGCTGGGAGTTCCACACACTGTCCACTAGCAGCACGAAGGTTTTCCAGCCTGTCTTTATCACTTTGTTGCCAGTGTTGTTAGCATGGGATGCGGGTAGCGAGACAGACAGGGGAAAGACAGGGTCCTCATTCAGAGCAGCCTGCTCGGAACACACGTCCTAACTGGAAAGGTCCACGGCTCCCTGATCTGTCTTCATGGGATGAATAAATGAAGCAGCCAACTACAGGAGGTCACCATTTAACTACTTCTGCTGTTTTCCTTAGTCTACTCTGTGTCCTCAGATTTCTTTTCTATTACCTATCATATATTACGTTGTCATTGTGAGCTTTTCTGTTTCACGCTCCGTCTTTAGAATATGAATTTCCCTCTGGTCTTTGGGCTATCCCACAAGGCAATTTGGATATTTGCCTTTCTTCCTGGGCTGTATTAGAAAAATTGAAGTTGTGGGCCGGGGAGATAGCTCAATGGTTCCAGCGCCTGTCTTGCAAGAGCAAGGACCCAGGTTCGATCCCCGGTAACCACGTAACAGTACTGGGCATGGAGACTCACCCCAGTAGCAACCAGTACCACATACCACAGTGCCAGGCATGGTGGCTCACGCCTGTAATCCCAGCACTTGGGAGGCAGAGGCAGGAGGATTGCTGTGATGTGATTTGGAGGCTGAGCTCAAGGCCAGTCTGAACCACAAAGCGAGACCCTGTCTAAAAAAAAAAACCTTAAAAAAAAAAAAAAGAAAGAAAAATTGAAGTTGCATGTATATATACTGCCAAATAATAAGATCTGTGGTTGTTATATGTTTATTTACTTATCTATGCATCTCTTCACTAATTAAGATCGTATGATTATTGTAAAAACTAGAAGCATACAAAGAAGAGTTAAATAACCAGTCCTTTATAAAGGTTAGTGATAGTCAGTTGTGCTTTTCTGGTGGCAAAAATTTTTTTTTTATTATTTTTTTTTTTTAGGTTTTTTGAGACAGGGTCTCGCTTTGTGGTTCAGGCTGGCCCTGAGCTCAGCCTCAAACTCACATCACAATCCTCCTGCCTCTGCCTCCCGAGTGCTGGGGTTACAGGCGTGAGCCAACACGCCCGGCACTGTGGTATGTGGTACTGGTTGCTCCTGGGTGTGGGTCTCCACACCCAGTATTGTTATGTGGTTACTGGGGAATCGAACCCGGGCCCTTGCGCTTGCAAGACCGGCGCCTGAACCACTAAGCTAACTCCTCGGCCCAAGGTGGCAAAATTTTAAAATGTAGCAGTTCTAGAAGGAAATGGGTTCAAAATATGAACCTTGCTTATTGCAGGCTTTATACTAGTTGATACTATTAAATAAGAGTTTTCTATATCAAACGTGTGAGTAGATGAAAAGACTGAGACATGTTTATGAAAAATCAAACTCCTCTACACCAAAGAAACACACACACACGCACACACGGAGTGGGTGGGGGTAGAATCCCCTGAAATAGCCAAACTGTGCTTCAAATCCAGCCAAGAAAGACCATTGGAAATCTCATTAAACATATGATCGAGAATTTAAAATAATGCTCCCTGTCTTTTATAATGATCACCACAGTGTTGTTTACCAACACTATCAAAGGAAGAGTATTAAATAGCTCAAAAAAGACAAAATCTGAAGAATGGGCATCAACTTTGTGGAAGAACCTCTGCTCAAGAAGCAGCAGATGGTTTCCTAGATGGGCTGCTTCTTCGAAAGCTACTTCCGGTCATACCCTCTCTGCTCTGGATTCTCTTCAAACCTCAGAGCTGGATGGGCCCCTCCTCCCACCAATCTGCTTCCATCTCCCGTCATTCCTAGCCTGGCAAGGACAGGTGTGGAGGCACCTGAGCCTGGGCTCATGGCCCTTGTTCTTTGTCCATGGTTCCTTGCTCCTCACTGACTCATACATCATGGGGAAGACATGAGCCTCACAGTCCTAGACCACAAGTCCCCAACCATCAAAGCCCAGAGCTCTCCCTCACCCAGTTCCCTGTGCTCAAACTGCTGGTATCACGCACCTGACTCCCCTTCTGCCTCCTCAGAGGCTGCTTTCTTCAGGAGTCCCGGGCTGCAGCTTAGGATCAAACACTAATCAGAGTCTCATGGTTCTGCTGCACAAAATGAAGAAGGATGTGGCGAGTCTTCACCCACCTTCTGGAGAGGCAGATGGGGATTACCTGAGACTTTGATGCCAAAATCATCTTGGAGAAAGACTAACACAATTTCTTCTATTCACAGAGACTCATTAAGGTCTCTATACGAATTCAGGTTGAAGTTTGGAGGTTTTGGTGACTCTTTCTCAAAATTTATCTGAGATATTTACATTTGGATGAATAAAACAGTTTTTAATCTATGTATGGGATGTTGTCAAAACAGGACACTAGAGGATTTTTCTTAATGAAAAATAACCCTTCCAATACTGAAAGGCAGTATCCATTAATTCAATCGAACATTATTTTCATAAGCAAATATGTTTGAAAAAATTAGCAAGTAAATGCAAAAATAAATTACCTACATTGAAAGCTGTTACTGGCAGATGTGATAACATGTTTCCTGTTAACTAGTTTACATTTCTTTTGAAGTGAATTTCTGGCTGACAGTGTTTATGTCACAGATGGTACCCTCACCTGCTTCATTAAGGCCGTTTAGAATACAGTTCTAATGTAGGTTTTATTCCATGTAAAGGCACCTAGAGATAATTTTAAATGATCATATCGACTAACAAACACGTAATCAAGAAGCTCTCAAAATTTTATTAAAATTCAGGTCTTTCACCATTAGCAAACCTGCTTCATTAACATATTAATAGATAATGTTCCTACTCATAATTAGCGTGTATTATCTCTGCATCATTGTAGTTGAAAGAATTCAGGTGGGGTTTGATAGAAAAGTTTTTTTTTAAATTTCTGTCAACAAAGCACCTGGGAAAACAACTGAAGCTTCTGACCACCATTTTCATTTGCATCATCTCCTTTCTCTTCCCCACAATTTCCTCTCCTTAAACTCCATTTTGTAATTTTATTTTGCCCATGGTTGACATGCTAAGAATTATTACATAAGTAATAAACTCAATGCAGATGAGTAAGAAATTGGCCCAGTCACTGAAGGATGAATGCTACCTGTGAGCAAATATCAGGTACAAAAACATTCTGATCTACAGCTTGAGGAAAGCTAGAATATATAACAGAAAATACCTTCATCTTTTTCTTTCAGATAATGATTTTTAAAGCCCAGCTCCCCAAATAATAAATTACTAAAATATAGGATAAAGTCTATGTTTATTTATCTATAAAAAAGAGTGATATCTGTTTCAAGCAATGTTATCTTACAGAAAGGAACAATTCAGGGGGGCAGTGATTGATTTGTTTTCAGTGATCTTAAAACTAGGTTAAGTCTTGGAATAAAGCCACAGTGATGTCCTCATACTAACTGTCACATATTCACCATAAAGAACAGAATGAATTTTACCTCTATAACCATCAAATAAAATGGACACTGATGTTTATATTTAAAATATCAATCTAATAGGTCGACACAACTAGCCAATTCTGTTTGCAACAGCCGCTTTAAGGTCATCTGGCTATGAGGCATAGATGCCTGTAAGTTCTAGGCACAATGGAACCTCTTCCACAAATCAGAGTTCAGACAGCAGGAGGGCACACCGGATGTCTGCATATTGTGTGTGGGCTCAGTTCCAGATCTGAGTGCACATCTTGGAGAACTGTGTCTATGGACCTAGGAGCAAATTCAGGGCCAGGGAAGCTGGTATCTCTCCTTATGTCTCTCGGCTTTTCACACAGTGGAAGATAAATTTAAGACCTTCCTATTTCATTCTTTCTAGACCTTTTTCTTACAACTTGCCAACCATGATTTTCTCAATAAGAGAAAAAATTGACATTAATTATATCAATAAATTATTATCAAAATGATATAACATGCTGTACCAGGACAGTGTAAGTTGAAGATTATCACAAAGAACATTTTTATCTGTCTCTGGACATCACAAGGATAAAAGAGTATTCATACATGGTGCTGGAGAGATGGTGCATCTTTCTCATTTTAACAGTGTGATCCTGAACTATGATTTCTTGATTTATGAGCTAAATGTACAGGACTTAGTAATGCCCAGTAGGCCGCACTCCAGTGATGGAATTGTTAGCTGTCTGTATTTCCCAACTTGGGAACCACTAATCTCATGTGGCGATTGAGTATTGAGAATATAATTAAGGTGACTGAGGAACTGAATTCATAACTTCATTTAATCATCATTAATGAAATTTAAATAGGTTTGTGGAGCGAATGGCTACTGTAGGGACAGCAGACTCAGCGTTTCCCATGGAAGACTTACTCTCACACAATGGCAGGGTGCTAGAGACCCCTGGTGGACAGGACTGTTCCCTGCAAGACACAGAAGCCAACTGTTAAGGTGGGTGAGTTTTTTTGGAGATGGAGGTAGTTCAGAATTGCTCATATATTTTGGTACTTACACCACCACTGAATGTGGCAGGCAAATTCTCTAGGTGTGAGGAATGGAATCATGAAGAAGGCAGGGACAAGTTACACTGATGAATATTCACTGTGGTAGGCTTAACAGAACACTAGAGAGACCGTTAAAACTTGTCTAAAACATTGCATTTGTGTTTCCTGGCATGAGTGGTAGAATATCTTAGGTCACTAGACAGATCCAGAAATGTTCTTCAGGATGAGAGATGGTCTCAAGTTGTATTCCAGCACTGATGTAGGTTGGGCTGAGCCTGTACTAAATTCCAGACAAAGGCTGTTTGACCATCTTCCTTGTAAAGAAATACTGATGCTATTTTCATCCTTCACTGACACACAACTGCCTCCACAAAGCTGAGATACTTGGGTGTTCTCGGATTTGATAGGAGAGGTATTCTTCCTATAGAGGGAGGTGTGTTCCCCAAAATGAAATACAGTGATATATTTGGTTTCTTTCTGACCCCAGCACCATCTTTATTATTTGAGCTGGCCTGTGTGGCCACAACCACCTCTGTGGCTACACACTACCATCCTTTTACTTTCACTGCCCCAGGAATGTAAAGTCTCCTTTCTTCTTCTTGAATTGTATGTTTGATTATTTTGAGGCCTGAGAGATCATTCCATGACTAAAGATTCCCAAAGTGCCTATGACAGAGACAGCCAGCAGAATCTAATAGGTACCAAAAGTAATAAAAACAGTTTTAGTTAGCATATCCTGAGTCTTTTCTAAAGGTAAACATCTCACACTAATACTCAGAGTGTATTTCTTATTATGTGAGAGTTTAAGAATCTTGTTGCAACAGCCATCATTTCTGACTTTTGAGTTTCCGACTTAAAGAAATTCTTTCCTACTCTAAAGTTACCTGAATATCTTCCCAAATTGCCATGGTTGATTTGGACACACACTTAGAAAATCACTGAAATTCTATCTGAAATGATTAGGACTAAATTGGGAAAGTATCTTGATACAATTTGTTTTAAAAATGCAGAGTAATAGCAAGCAAAAACTGAAACTGAATTAGTTTTATCTTATCTAACTTAAATTTTAAAAGCCACACATGGTGGGTGGCTGTTGTATCAGACAACACAGCTTTAGTACATCCCAGGGAAGGGTTAGATTCAGAAAATGGCAATGTGTTAACACATACTCACATACAACTTGAACCAAAAGGAATGATAGGTAACGATTATGACATTATTCACAGGCATCAACAAAGCATGAATGAATGTAAAGGTATGCTGTGTTACTATGTCTTGGATGAGAAGATAACATGATTTAAAAAAAAGTTGCTTTTTTCCAAATGAAAACACACATCTATCTGTCTGTCTATGGACATGTGTCTATAATCCCAGCACTCTGAAGGCTGTGAGTTCACAGAGCATCATGAAGTCAAGCCCAGCCTAGTCTAGTAGTGAGAGCTCCCTATAGAGGGAGGTGTGCTCCCCAAAATGAAATTCAGTGATATATTTGTTTTCTTTCTGATCCCAGACCTAATTCAGTTCCATTCAAAGTTCCAACAGAGTTTTCTGAGAATTACATAAATATTATTATATATAATATATTATATATTTATATATGAATTATATATACTTACTATTAACCCAAGAATATATATATATATATTTTTTTTTTTTTGAGACAAGGTCTTGCTTTGCAGTTCAGGCTGGCCCTGAGCTCACCATATAGCCCAGACAAGTCTTGAACTTACAGCAATCCACCTGCCTCCACCTCCCGAGTGCTAGGATTACAGATATGAGCCATCACACCATGCCTGGCATTGTGGTATGTGGTTACTGGGGATCAAACTAGGGATCCTGTGCTTGCAAGGCAGGTGCTGGAATCACTGAGCTAAATCCCTGGCTCTTGATAGTCTTCTAAGGTGAAGAACTATTAGTAGCTTGAGGAATTTGTATTTTTTTAAACATGGGCAGCACTATGTGAAAATAATGAGTCTAAGTCTTTGTAGAGATAATCATATATATATATATATGTATATATATATATGTATAGGTATATATATATACACTAATAATCTAGTGTATATATATATATTCTATATAATATATACACACATATAAGTGTGTGACATATATATAGAATATATGCATATATGTAATCTAGTACATATATATATATATATATATATATATATATGTATGTATGTATCTTAAATGGCAATCTTAAATGGCAGGGGTATGTGACAAGTGGAGATAGAAAACAAATAAGTGGTAGTTCTTTCTAAATAACAAAGCGTAGTGAATCTGTTAATTATTTTCCCATCTCTGTGCACATTCACGTGAAAGTGCTAGCAGCTAGCTAGATGGCAGGTGATTGATCACTCTAAGCCAGAGTATGCTAAAGTTTCAAGTCCCAAACCGTTGCTTTAGAATTTTAAAGAAACATAAAGCAAACACTGACTGACAACAAGAGGTTTTATTTCTGATTTGTCTCAACAGTTTCAGGTTGAAAATCACTTTCACCATGAGAAGCTCCTTCAGCTTCAGCAGTGGTAGTAAGTCAATCATCTTGTGTAATGTTTTTGCTTTTCACTTGTCAGAAACTAAAAGGATGAAAATCGCATACTTACTTCAATGGATAAATGACAATAGTAAATGGACAAAACTCATACGGTGCTTACTTCACATTATTTTTCTTGTAACAGTGGACATATTTTTCCTCCAAGTGAGATAGACTTTCTGGTGATCAACATGGCAGAGGCTGGTAAAGTTTCCAACTTCGTAAAATATACCATCTCATCTCCATTATTCACCTGCACTGTTGGGTGAGAAAAGCAAACATGGGCAACTAATAGCTGAATAGATATAACTGTTACAACAACAACAAAAACTGTTTCTCTAAATAAAAACAGAGAGCAGAGGGGGCCGGGGATTTAGCTCAGTGGTTCTGGCACCTGCCTTGCAAGCACAAGGATGCAGGTTCAATCCCCCAGTAACCACATACCACAGGTGGCTCACACCTGTAATCCCAGCATGCAGGAAGCAGAGGCAGGAGGATTGCTGAGTTTGGGCTGAGCTGAGAACCAGCCTTAACTACAAAGTGAGACCTTGTCTCAAAACAAAACAAAACAAAAACCAGATAGCAGAGTTTGGCCTGCAAGGCTTAGTATTCTACATCACTTAGAGACTCTTCAGTTGACCACTTGGACCTGAAAGTGAGCAAAGGTCACTAACCAATATTGTGAGGAGAAACCAGAAAGGAGTTGAAAATAATACAGGCTTGTTTCCTTTTAGATTAAAGATTTAGGAATATCAGAACTGGGTATTTAGCTCTGTGGTCCCATCATCTGTCTTGCAAGTGCAAGGGCCCTGGTAACTACATACCATACTGGGCGTGGAGACTCATGCCCAGCAGCAACCAGTACCACATACCACAGTGCCGGGCGTGGTGGCTCATGCCTGTAATCCCAGCATTTGGGAGGCAGAGGCAGGAGGATTGCTGTGATGTGAGTTTGAGGCTGAGCTCAGGGCCAGCCTGAACTACAAAGCAAGACCCTGTCTCAAAAAAAAAACAAAACAAAACCAAAAAAATCAACTTGTGGCAAGATATCTGCATATTCTTCAAGTGTCCTATAAATTTAAAGGCCTTAAATTGATAGAGTCATTACATTTTAGATGACCAATAATTATGATGTCAGTAACAGGGAAGAAAATGTATTTGTGCATTGCTTTTTCCATGTTATTTATGTCATGGCAGAATTAGAGCTGAAAGGGTAATCTCTTCATGACCAAGAAAATCCAGGATGAGACCCTCACCCGAGTACTCTACGAGGTGTAAGTAAAAATTCTTTCATGTTAGGTGGGAGCACACATGAGCACAGCCCATAGGCTTGACCACACACTCCACTTTTCCATCAAAATTCACTTAAAAAGCACAAATCAAAGGTAAAATTGTTAAGAACTTTAAGAACATCCCAGAATATGAAAAGCAAAGCATAGGCCTTTCTGAGTGATGGCCTGTGGGACCATCCTGGAAGCAAGTTTGAAAAACCTGCCCTGACAAGTTATTCTAAAATGCGACTCCTGTGCTAGTTTTGTGTCATCTCTCCAGCTCTAGAAAGTGAAGTACTTCTAAGTGATTTTAGTCTGATGTCTTGACTGTTGTTTGCTGTGCTTTTCTAAGACCACGGACAACTCCTAGATGGCTATACAAGCTGTCAAAGTACAAGACTGAGACCTACAGGTCAACGCTGGACTAGCTGTAGATTTTGGCTACAGTTTGTTTTCAGGGTCATGCTACAGTTAGAATTGCCACTACAAAGGAGTCAACATGCAAACTTGCTGCACTTGTAATAGCCACAGACACTTTCCACATATTTTTTACCATTTGTCCTCATTACTGAAGTTCTAAATATATTGTGCTTGTATAAATGAATGGATTAATCAATCCAACTAATGAATCCTTGTAACAGTTCAAGTAATAATAGAGTGCCTGACAACATCTACCACCCATCCTTTACATCTAGAAGATTTGACATCTTATTTGCAAAGGACCTTTCTGGAGACATACCCTTTGGCCGAGGTGGCTCGATCACTCCAGTGACAGTGTCAGCCCCAACTTCAGCCAGGTGGCTACTTCTGTCTCCACTGATTTAGTACTGGTGGAATACAGTTTATGCATCCAAGTGTGTAAAATAGTTTTGGTCCTGTGACCTTTAGTTAATCATGAGCTGTCGAGTTGAATTGATTGAGAAATGTCAATTAGATTAGTAAAGCACAGTGCTAGACATGTCTATGGATGACTGACACGTAAGTTAGCAAATTGAAGGAAAAAGAAACACCCTGACTAGATACAACAGTCTTAGTCTTCACCATCATGTTTGGACACGTTTTAGAATAAAATATTTTATAGTTATATCAAAATCAGTCATACACACATAAAATGGATACAAAAGAAAGCTTACCCTGTGCCAATTATCTCCTTTAACTCTATGGGGCCTAAGACTTCCAAATTAACAAGCATTTCTTAGAATTATTTTCTTTCACAAGGATTAAAATAATAACTTCCATAGAGGTAAACAAAAAATAATCATTCAGTTAACACCTCAGTGATAGTTGGCTAATCAAGTCCATTTCCCCCAAGAAAGTATAAAGAAAATCTGTAAAAGGTAGAGAAGCTAAAGTAGGGCGAGAACCGTGTTCATTATAACATTGTTCTCAATCGCTAAGACAGAGACTCAGTTTGGGTGCCTACCAGCAGATGAGCGAATAAAGAAAATGTGATAAATATGCACAAAGGAATACTTAAAGAAGAATGTAATCTTGTCATTTGCAACAAAATAGATGGAATTGGTAAGCACTATGTTACATGAAATAAGCTGGAGTCAGAAGGATAAATATCTGTCTCACACACAGAAGCCAAAGAGTTGAAAGTAAAATAGCAATTTCTAAAGATTAGGAAGTGTCAGGATGAAAGAAAGAAGTCAGACTTGATAAGTGGGCACTGTATGAATTTATGGAGATGTCACACTGAACACCATCAATATTAATTATTGAAAAGAAGGGCAGAAAATTAGCATGTAGAAAAGAAAAATGGGAGACGGAGCTGTAAACTAAAAATCATATATATCTTCTTCCTTGGCTATATTGTGACTATATCTTTAATTAGCTATCAATTGATCACATTTCTTCCCAAGAATCTGTGGAATATTTTCAGAAATGGATTTCACAATCTAGCACTCTAAGCCCAGCTGTCCTCATACATGAGAAGACATTTTCTCTTCTCATTTTCTAATTTCTTTCTTCAAGGCATTTTTTCTCATCTAATATTAGTATGAAATAAGCCTTTAGCACTATAATAGTCCATTCTTCTGTGTGCCTGAAGTTATTTCCTTTTATTCAGCCACTAAATATTGATTGAAATGCATGGCTATATGCAGATGTCACTTCTATATAGCACTGTTGCATTTTTTAAAAATTGATTTTATTGGTATATTTTATATATACATTATGATCACATTCAACAGTAATGATTTATACTGCACATGATGCATCTTAATTCTCATTTTTTTCCCAATCCCCTGCCCTACCTACAACTGCCACTCCACTATATACAGGACCTATTTCCATTTTTTGTTTTTACCATGAATTTTTTCTTCCCTATTTTACTTTCCCCTATTCCCCTTTCCTTTTGTACTGCATGTTTTACATTTCTCAGTAGAGAATCAAAATCAGACATTTTTACCTGAGAGTCAAAATAAAATATGACATATGTTAAAAGCCAGTGCATACTGAATGTATAACCCAATGATACAGTACTTGCTTCCTTTAATTTCTTTCTGTTGTATAATTTCTTTGGCTAATGTTTCTAGCACTATATTGAACAGGAGTGGTGAAAGTGGAAACCCTTGTCTTGTTCCTGATCTTAGTGTGAAAGGTATCAGTTTTTGACCACTTAGTATGATGCTGGCTGTTGGTTTCTCATATGTAGCTTTTATTAGATTGAGATAAAGTCCCTCTATTCCAGTTTTCTGAAGAATTTGATCATGAATGGGTGCTGGATTTTGTCAAATGCTTTTTCTGCCTCTATTGTGATGACCATGTGGATTTTGTCCTTGAGTCTGTTTATGTGGTATGTTATGTTTATAGATTTACATATGTTGAACTATCTTTGTATCCTTGGGATGAATCTAACTTTGTCAGGGTGTATAATCTTCTTGATGATTCTCTGTATTCTGTTTGCCAATATCGTACTGAGGATTTCTGCATCAATGTTCATTAGGGAGATCAGCTTGTAGTTCCCTTTTTTTGGTTGGTTCTTTCTTTCCTGTTGGAATCAATGTAATGGTTGCTTCCAAGACCTGCACTGGGCTAAAGACTGCTGCTCCAAATATAATAGGGATGGTGCATTGCTCATTGGGAAACAAGTCAGGAAATGGAAATTGAGCCCTTCCCCAGGCTCAGGAAATAATAGAGGATCAGAGCCAAGGCACTCCAATCTCTCTGAGCCAGCTGTACCCAGTTCAGAGCCATGCATAAGTATGAAACCAGACAGTGTGGTGTCCAGAGGGATATTTTTTCCCTCATCAGGGTAACACTCAGGAGCCCAGGATTAGACCTTCCTCCTGCTCAGAAGGTTCACTTGCTGGCAGGTGAGACTCCTGTGTTTGTCCCCACAGGAATTTATGGATCCCTGCCATCTGGAACAATCAGTTTGATACTTGGAAAATTCTCTTCAACTTTAAAAAGCATTATAATTATTTCTTCTAGTGTCAATTCTGATGATACTGAATTGCGTGTTTCTGTTATAGGACTTTGGGTAATTGAACAAGGACTATATTTCATAGTTGTTGCTCTTGCCTAAACCGTAATTAAATAATAGTAACCTTAAAGATTCTTGAGATAATACTCAGCCAGAAATTCTTCAAGAAGAAGTTAATTTCATCCAACATATTTCTAAAAACACTCTCCGAATGTGTGACCATGGTTACATTGGTGAGAACAGTGGACAGCATCCCTGCTGAGAATAATGAGTCAGCCATACCCCAAGCAACTCACCTCAGCTGAGATGACCAACAAAAACAAGACCAGGTCCAAGACCAAGACATCACCCCCAGAGGAAAAACAAGCATAGGTCCATGTGTTCAAAAAGATTTTTTTTTCCTTTTTGAGGGATATAAGGTATTTTTATTCTGCCTGGCTCTAATCCTAAGAGATCTCTGTTTATTGACCACAGAAAGTTCTTGACTGGTCCTGAGTGCAGTTGAAAGCCTAGAGAATATACAAGAAATATTGTGGTTCAGTTTGGCCAAGTACATGTGAGTGCATTCTAATCATATAGATTCTTATATGTTTGTCTGTTTATTTGTTTGTCCAATTGTATAGTTTGTCTGTTTTGTTTAAGCTCAAAATATTTTTTTAGATTCCTCTTGATAAACAGAGGAACAGCTGCCCAGAACATAATTATTTTTGTCTTGTTCACTAATGGGACCACAACCTTATGGGAGACACACCTCTAACAAATATTTTTTGAATGTTATTACAAATTAGTTGCATTGAACATCATTAAAAATTTTAGTCCTAAGAATGTTGTAGTAAAATATTTATATAAATTGTAAATATATTGTGACACGTTTATAAGATTTTAGATGATTGTGAAGGATGTTTTTGGTACAAAGGTGTATAATTTGTTCTTTTCTGGCATGCAAAATGTATTATGATCTGTAGTTGTATGGTGTTCATCTTTTGATTCATACATCTGCCTAACATTTTGGGGAGTAAGCATGTCTAACAATGGCTATTCTGCATTAGAGACATGTTTGCTATACTAAAATATTATTTGAAGTTTTTTAGTTAAGACCCTATTAACATTAGACAGTCATTCAACCACCAGAACAACTATGATTGGCAACTGTACTAGCCTTCTTACTATGTTTTTATCCTTTATATGCAAGTAGATTTGTAGTGGTTGAGTTCATTACTCTTCTTGTCTAATGTTACTGGTCTTCTCTCCTTCTCTCTTTAGTTTAATAACTAAAGTTTAGAGACTAGAATTAGAAAGATAATTGGGCTAAAAGATAGTCAATATTTTGGCTCTAGCCCTCCGAGGTCAACTACTATTACTGAAGATACAGGACATGAGGGAGCCTTCTCCACGAGATCCTATGATTCTATAAAAGTGTGCCAACAGAATGTTAGCTGGAGAAAAAAATTTCCCATGTTTTTGCAGAAAGAATAATGGTTAAGAAAGGCTGTAACATATTGTGATGGATAACACTGACAGAAGAGCTGAGAAGCTGCATAGCTCCAAGATACTGCTTGAGGAAACTTGTTTGACCTTGTTAGATAGTAAGAGATTAAGTTTATTTAATATAGGTCACACTATAATTTGGTCTTAAACATCCAGTAGAAAAGTTTAAGGAAAATTGCTTTTATTTATTATTAATTATAGACCAAGCCATTCTTGGGTATACTTGCTTTTCCTCAAAGTACACTTACATAAAATAAAAAGAAAGGGAGATATATCGGGAATTGCAGACAATTTACTCGGACTTACAACTTACTTACTTGGATTTATGGATGTCTGCCTTGCCCAGTGAGATTTTAAACTACAAGGATTGCTACACTAGGATTACTGGCTTTAAGACTTACTGGGACTTACCTACTTGGAATTAAGGATGTCTGCCCTGCCCTATGGGATCTTCAACTATCGGGATTATTGTGGATAACCGCACTGTTTTATGCATGCTAGGATTATGGGTTGGCGATGGATGTGAAGGGATGTGAAGGGTTGGTACCAAATAAAGGTCTGGTGAGCTCAGAGCATTGGCCTCTTCTGCTGCTGCAGTATTTGACCCCCTTTCTGTTTGTTTGGTATTTGGCCATTTGCTGCTGCTGCTCAGAGTAACAAGAGTCAAGCCCGGGCTCGGCCTTTTCCTCGAGGTTTTGATTTTGTTGTTTGTTGGTTGTTAATCCTTTTGCTCTGGGACTCATGGCAGACTGGAGTTCATCACTAGGGTTCTGGCTGCGAACTCTTACTCTGTCTCCCACACTTACTATGTGCAAATATTCCAAAATTCAACTGTAATGGTTGCACAGGTCTGCAGAGATACTAAAGCCACTGAATGATATTTTTAATATCATTGAATGATATTTTGGGTGTGTAAATTATATCTAAAGTGACTAAAAATAATGCCAAAATACAACATCTGTTAGACAATTCCAGCTCTTTCTCTCTCTTTTTCCTTTCATTTTTATCAGTTTTTCTGTCTTTAGACTAGACTTTTGGGGCTTATGTTGCCATTTTAAAACTAAGAACACCCCAAACGTTTTTTTAAAATGCATAAAACACATGAAAAAATAGCTAAGAAAGTAAGAGACAGTCCCTAGAATAGGACTTTATAATTTGTTTTATGAAAGCATTCTTTGTTCCTTAAATGGGTAATTTGCCTAATAAACTTTAGGTTTATTATTTTATGCTTACATGTAGGAAATGTCTCCTTAAATTCTTGTGAAAGTCTGCAGTACTCGAATGGAAAGTGTCCAAGCGGGATGTCTTAGTCCACTTTGTGCTGTAACAGCAGGCAGGATACCTGCGATTTTATAATTTCTAGAGAACAGAGGTTATTTCTTATCGTTCTGCATGCCAGGAAGTGCCAAGTCAAGGGCCATATATGACCAGACCTCCATGCCACATTCTCCCATGATAGAAGGCAGAAGGGCAAAAGGGCATGCGTCAGAGAGACAGCGAGGATCGCGGAGGCTGACCTTATCCTTTTCTGCGGACTCAGTAACCATGCAACCCCACCCCCATGACAACATCAGTCCACATGTCCCGGCAGAGTCCCTTGACCTCATCTGCTCTCCTAGATCCTACTTCTTAACACTCTGGCACTGGGGACCGAGTTTCCAGGGCACGAATTTGTCACCTTCACACCTTAACACAGGAATAGAGGAAGAAGCTGACCCAAACAGGGCCGCTAAAGTCAGCAAAGCCTGAGGACCCTTGATGTACTGCCAGTACTACAACCCTTGGTACGCAAGCGATCTCCAGATACGTAGCGTTCGTCTGACTGTGGTAACTGAAAAAGAAAAGAGGGAGAGAGAGAGAGAGAGAGAGAGAGAGAGAGAGAAAGGAGAGGAAGGAATGCAAGCAAAATATAAATAAATAATAAAATATAAATAACAGATTAATAGCCTGGTATATTATTAAATATAATAGAAAATAAATATAAAAAAATACTTACGTCAATGGCCATTGCTGTGTACTAGGAGCTGTGCTGATTGCTGCAGACACATTCAGTTAATCCACATAACAGTCCTGCGGGTATTTTTAGCTTCACTAAATAAGATGAAAACATTCAGGCTCAGAGAAGTTAAATAAATTGTTCAAGGCCTTATAGCTAGAAAAATGATCTTTACATACATATTGTTTATAAGATTTGTGTTTTTAATGGTATAAAATGTCATGTAACACATACACATGTACATTAAGGAGATATGAGTCCTCTAATTCTGGCAGGAGCCCCAGAAAATTACTTGTAGAGCCTAAATCCCAGAGAATAGGTAGGTGTGAATTAAAGTTTTATTTTGGAGCCTACTTTCCTGCTACATAGGATTTAGATTAGTGTTATCCATTATGGGGTTAGTAGGTGCTGTTCAAAAATATTTGATTAGTATTTAATGTTTCTTCTTAGGAAAAAATATTTTCCTCTAGAGTACTTTAGAGTTCTCACCACAAAAGGAGGCAGATTTGAAACCCAAGAGTGCTGTGATTTATCTATACTTGATCAAAGGTTCTTCCCAATCAGGCTGATTTTATGAATTTTTCTGAACCGTGTTAAAGGATATCACATTTACTGGACATGAATGGGGAGAGTGGGGTGGGCTTGTCGCAAAAGTGTGGCCTCCTATTAGTTGCTATTCTGATACTTTCTTCTTCGGCACTGATTCAACGGCAGGGAGAGAAGGCACATGGGAGATTATGTAGCAAGACGATGCTACACTCCACAGCTTTTCTCAAGTCATCGGGGTAAAGAATTAATGGCCACTTACATCCATAATTATATGTGGCATTTTGACTCTGTAATTAAATTCAAAATAAAGCTCAACTGGTTAAATTTAAACACTGTTACAAAAGATTAAAAGATCAATGAGTGAAATGAGCTTCTGAACTCAGGAATATGTTTTGAAGACAAACTCTCATTCACTCCAACTAGCAGGGTTTGTGGTTACAAAAATAAAACAGTAACACTTAACTCTGCTATGTCTAGGGTATGCGGAGGCCGTTAGAATCTGTACAATTGAACTGGATTAGACAGGAAGTGATTGCGATAAACCCTCAAGTAGAGGAAACTCAAAACTATAAAATAAGTAATATTCAGTCTGTTTTCAATTTACTTTCCAAATAACCTAAGGTTCTTTAGGAATTATACATAATATTTGTTCTGATGGGCTTCTATATGTATCTATCTTGATGACTCCAACCCATGTGTCTGGTAGTTGGTCCTCCCTATCAGCCCTGAGGACTTAGTTTTTTCCATGTGCCCTCTCATCTTTCTATGTTACCCTGGATTCTTTTTATGGAAATGTTCCCAGAGAAGAAAATGGAAACTACAAGACCTCTTAAGGCCAAAAATCTATAGCTCAAAGAGCATAGCTTCCTTTTCACTCTGTTTGACATAGTGAGACCTACCCAGATCCAAGGGCTGGGGAAATCGCTCTCAATACCTCTGTAGAAGATACTCCTGAGAATTTGTGACTATGTTGACTGTACTACCAATCATCCTATAGCAGGAAATATTAACATTATTCTCACATGCATAAGATACTTCTTCCCAATGCCTCCAAAAGTTTGATACACATGTAATATCTGATTCAATATCTCATTATCTATGTTGCTTCATATATTGATAAAGCCCCTCTCAATGTGGCAACTTTGATCTAAAATCAATGAACTAAACAAACTCCATAAATTTGTTTCTGTAAAGAGCCCTGTGGTAACATAGTTTGGGCTTCGTAGTCTGTATAACTCTTCAGCACTGCCATTACAGAGTGAAAGCAGCCCTATAGATAGTGTAGCTGGTGTGCAACAAACAGTCTGTATGAAAACAGGTCGTGGTTTGTTTCAGCCTGTGCTCAAATGTTCCTGCCTCCTAAACTAGATGATGAGGGAGAACTGAGGCGAACAGGATGCAGCAACTGCTTCTTGGAGTGAAATGATCCCTTCCCTTTCAGTTCAACCACTTTTTTACCAACTAAAGCCATTTGAATTAGCTCAGAAACCTTCCAATAAGCCCACAGACTCAGGAGAAACAGCGAATTGCTCTTCTTTTAATCCATTAAGTTTTGTGTATTTTATTATGTGATTTCTTTGGATGAAATCATCATGAAATACTTGTAATTACATAGATTATTGACATAAAATAGAAATTAGAACTGGAATAGTTACAACCATGGGCTATTTAGTAAATAATAAATACCTGTGCATTTTCCTAAGGGAGAGATCAGTAACTTTAATTGAAAGTTTTCCCCTTATAGGATGTAAAGCTTTTAAAAATATGAAAAACTTGTAGTCTCAGTAAAAACATTTTAGTGGCAAAGTGGTGGTAGATTACATATAGCCACAATTTTTAGTTCTAACTTCAAAATTTTATTAATACTGAAATATATCCATAGAAAACTGAATTCTTGGTTCAAGTCTTGGTGTGTTCTCATTGCTTTTAAATTAGACACAGTTCTGTATTTAGTTTATTAAAGCTGCTTGTTATTAGTATATCTTATATTATTTCTTTTGCTTCCAGTAGACATGGTTTATCTAGAAATACCAACCATCCTTGGCTCTCAATGCTCTTTCCCTCTACCTCTAGTTTCTGCTTGTCATTTTTATTTCTGCAACTTATTGCTTTGCAACTGCAGCAAGCTTCTCAAATATTTTCCCCATCTTACTAAACTAGTCTCCTGGAGTATTGATTCAACTCATTATATACTTATCACTTAAACACAATGTGCACACCTGGTTTGGATTCTTATTAGACAATCAACATAATTAAAGAAATTGCTGTTGAGACAATTGAAGAATTTGAACAAGGTCTAAGTATTAGATGTCTTACTAAGAAGTATTATAAGTCTTAGTAGGTAAGATGATGGCATTATGGTTATATTTTTTAAAGAAAAAGAAAAAGAGGGAAAGACTTTGTCAAAGATATTTACTGACATATTTTTGGGTGAAATTATGTTATTTTTAAGATATGCTTTATAATATCTGGTTCCAAGAAAATGGGGAAGATACATCTTTTTAAAATGATTCTCAAATTACATGTAATTATCTAAATTGGGTAGTGAGCAAATGGGTTTATTATACTCATCCCACTTACAATGAACCCTCAAGTTACAACTGGCCTGACCTCCGAACAACTTGGGTTAATTAGGTTAATGGAAAATTCATCTGCATCTTGTTATTTATAACATGCACCCAGGTAAGCATCCACATCTCAGCGGTATTGGCTTACAATCAATTTGATGCACAACCAATCAAGTTTATATTGTTCCCTCTGGAACCAATCAAGTTTATAAGTCCAGAGTCTACTGTAGGCTGGAGACTTAGTTCAGTGGTTCCACTGCCTCCCTCATGAACTCAAGGTTCCAAGTTTGATCCCTGACACCAAAAAAAAAAGTCCTCAGTATACAACTTTAATACATCCCCAAATAGAAAGTATCAAAATTTTAAAACAACTCCAAATTGTATTACTTTTAATAAATTACTTTTAATGTATGCTATTTCATTTATTTTTCTTTATGCCATCTGATTCCTTTTATATTTTTGTCTGCTTTTCAATAATCTCTTTCCACTTCAGTTTGCTGTTTCATCTATATTTAAATGGATATTTTTCCAATCCACAAAGCAGATATATTCTTGCAGAAAAGCTTCTTCAAAAGCATGTTCTTCTTACCTACCTTGAAGCTATCATCTCCATTTTACATTTTTCAGAATCTTTGCTCCCCCTGGTAGTTCCCTATATTTCCATTAAATATCCGTGAAAGTGGGAGGTCCTGGGTTTCTCCATAAATAAGGCAGCTATATTCTCCTTGGTTCCCTCATTGTCTTCTAGGTCACTATTCCTTTCCATCAGAAGCCTAGCTGACATAAAATTTCAGAAATCCAGAATCCTATAGCGTATGAGAAAGATACTGAAATTCTCAAAAACCCAAGCAGAGGAATCCTGTCTCTCAATATCTCTCCATTAGGACTAATGAAGCTGCTATTTTAGAAGCTAAATTTCTGTACCAGAAAGCTATTTTCTGTTTCTATTTGGCCAGTTATTCATGTTAAACACAAGTGTTTCGCAAAATCTCCTTGATGCTGCTGCCGTGTTGTGGATCTCAGGAGCCTGCCACTTACCAGCTCTGTTCTCAGAAGTTTCCCATGAACACTCCTTCTGATAATCACTGATTTGCACTGGGAAAATGGAACCCAAGTGGGTTCCATGGAAACAGGTACTTCTGTGGTGGCTTTGTAATGTGACAACTGACTAGGCTAACCTGAATTCCCAGAATTCCCTTTCCTGTATGTTTCCACTTAGAGCGGGCCACAAGAGGCAATCTTTTGTGAGATTTCAACAGCAAAAATGAAGAAGCAGCAATTTTTAACAGTTTTTAAAATAGCACACACTTTGCCAGTTACCTTCTGGCTCACCTATTGGCCGCCAGGAGTTTCATCTTCCCTTAGACCCCCCTTTAACTTCTCTTACTTCTAGGCCAGCAGTGTGTGTAGCTCCTGGCTAAGGATACCTGTTTTCCCTAAAGGACACCCACACTGACAGGGTCGGGGTCAGTAAGAATTGACACTGATTTTGGCTGATCCTTGAGGGTTTCATGTCATGCTTTATAGATTTTAGCTTGTCGTTTCTCTCCCACACTTCACATCTGTATTCTCTTCCCAAGCACCTGCACTGTGAACTCTAACTGACAATATCAAATGTGAAGGTGACAGCCTCACAAAGACTGTCAGACCAGTTTTCATAATTGAAGTCAAATCCTTGCAGCAAAGTGTTCTCTTTGCATATAAATGTAAATGTATGTGATATATATCTCTCTCAACGTAGCCCTTCGCATCTATGTATCTTGTTTCTTTAATAAATTACTCATACTATCTATGATCCACTTTGGTTTCTCACAAGGTACCTTTAATTTAAATCCATGCTCATGTCGTCTCAGCAGGAAACTCTCACTTCAATACTCAGTGACTTCCTTCTCTTGAATATGCACTTTATTTAGCAGGAAATTCCTTGCTCTTCTAGCACATAATATTATTTTCAACTATCATTATCAGAAGTAATGATTGAGTCATGAAAGATTTAGGCACGAAAGCTTATATAACCAGTTTCTCCAGCCGCTTGCTGGGAGGAAAAAGATAGCCAACTCAAGTCTAATTTTACCTGCCCCATGCTTATACAAATATGACTCTATTAATTCTAACTCTGTTTTTGTTTTTTGAGACAAGATCTCACTTTGTAGTTCAGGATGGCCCTGAGCTCACTATGTAGTGCAGGCAAGCCTCAAATAGCAATCCTTCTGCCTCTGCCTCCCGAGTGCTGGGATTATAGGCATGAGCTACTATGCCTGGCATTGTTGTATGTGGTACTGATCACTGGGTTTATGGGTGTGAGCCATGGCCAACATTGTGGCATGTGGTACTAGGGATCAAATTCAGGACTTTGCACTTGAGAGCCAGATGCCGAAACACTGAGCTAAATCCCCAACTCAATTCAAGCTCTTGGTTGGAAAATTCTAGATCTTAGCCTGGAAAAAACAAGATCACTTATTTCACTTCCAGCCAAGACCAAGTAATGGTATTTACTGTATGCAAGTGTAAAACTAGACAAAACCCGTGAAATAATGATGTCAAATCGTTAAGGCTGTGGTTCTCTGAGAACAGAAAAGCAATCAAAGCTCTATGACCTTCCCCACTTTGAGACTTCTGCCTACAAAGCAATCTGGACAAGTGGTACAGACAAGAAAAGGATCCCAGGCATTATATGATAGTATTTTGAGACACAAAGATTAATATTTGAAGACGATGAAGTGGCTAGAATGTGTGAGACATAACAGCGGAGAACAGAGACCCAGTATGCTCCAGAAATGAGCATAACATCCCTTGGGTCTTTGAATACAAGCATCACATAAATAGAATAAGATTCCAGGAAACAAATTGATCCATAAGTTGAAATTACCCAGTGCTTACACTGGACTGGGAGCATTTGAGCTTTAGCATTATAGACGAAAACAGATGTTCACACTGGTTGCATGCAGTAAAGATCACAAAAATTTCACACATACACAGTAGAGATAAGTTAATCTTGGTGTATATCTATTATACTTTTGTTCTAAAGGTTTAAATGTAAGCCTACAAAATGACCAAGCTGATCAATAAGAAACTTATCTCTAACAAAATGAAATCCAACAGTCATTGAAGAAAATAATAAAATGTAGACACTCAAAAAATGTAGCTAGTGGGCCAGGGATATAGCTCAGTGGTTCCGGCGCCTGTCTTGCAAGCGCAAGGACCCGGGTTTGATCCCCAGTAACCACATAACAATACTGGGCGTGGAGACTCACCCCAGCAGCAATCAGTACCACATACTACAGTGCCAGGCGTGGTGGCTCACGCCTGTAATCCCAGCACTCGGGAGGCAGAGGCAGGAGAATTTCTGTGATGTGAGTTTGAGGCTGAGCTCAGGGCCAGCCTGAACCACAAAGCGAGACCCTGTCTCAAAAAACCTTAAAAAAAATATATATAGCTACCATCCAATTAAAAAGGACTACACAAGAGGATACAGTTCAGGTACAGAACACATGTGTGACATACACAAAGATTTGTGCTTAATATCTCACCCCAAAGTAAATTAGGCAAGCAGAGAACCAGAAAAATGTAGCTCTGAACTAGAAGAAAAACCACACAATAGGAAGAAACTCAGAGATGATCTAACAGGTTGATTTAACAACTGGACTTTAAAACAGCTATTACAAATACCTATAAGGATGTAAAGGAAAACATAAAGATGATTAATGCAAAAATGAAATACATGAAAATCACCAAAAAAAGGAACCCCTAAACATAAAAATACAATGTCTGAAATTATAAATTCACTGGGTGAGCTAAAAAGGCTAGATAGAATAGAAGAAAATGGTGTTAAACTTCAATACATGACAATAGAATTTACCCAAATGAAAGTGCAAGTGTAGGGCCCAGGATTTAGCTAGTGATACTGCGCTTAGCTTGCAAGCACAAGGGCCTGAGTGCCATCCCTGGTGCTGCAAAAAGAAAAACAAGACAAAAGAATAAATAAATAAAATAAAACACAAGAATAAAAGGGTACAAATACTAACTGATCTATAGGAAAATTTCAAGTAAACTAGATTATAACTGGAGCCTCCTCAAAAGAAGAGAAAATTTATTTAAAGAAATAATGACCAAAAACCTTACAACTTTTTATGTCTTTTAATTTTTAATCAAGGATCAAACTCGGGACTTTGTGTTTGCAAGGTGATGTGCAATCATTGAGCTAAATCCCTGTTTTTTGTATTTTTTTATTAGTGAGTATTGGTTATATAAAATAATAGGCTTCATTTTGGCAGACTACACATAAAAACTTTTCAAATTTGGTGAAAACTATAAGATCACATATCCAATAAATTCAACAAATTTCAAGTATAAAAATCACACCAAGGCATATAATTGACATGATAAAAACAATGACTAGGAAAAAAATATTAAAAACTATGCCCCGGGCCGGGGAGTTAGCTCAGTGGTTCGGGCGCCTGTCTTGCAAGCGCAAGGACCCGGGTTCGATCCCCGGTCATCACATACCATACTGGGCATGGAGACTCACGCCCAACAGCAACCAGTACCACATACTACAGTGCCAGGTGTGGTGGCTCACACATGTAATCCCAGCACTCGGGAGGCAGAGGGAGGAGGATTGCTGTGATGTGAGTTTGAAGCTGAGCTCAGGGCCAACCTGAACTACAAAGCGAGACCCTGTCTCAAAAAAACCTTAAAAAAAAAAAAAAAAAAAACTATCCCCCAAACTAAAGATAAAATGAAAAGGGAAATCTCATCAAACACTAAAGGAGACAATCTATTGTATCTTTAATGTTCTGAAAGAAAATGGTTGATCTAGAATTCCATACCTAACAAAAATATTTAAATTGGAAGAAAAATAAAATATTTCCATATTAACAAAAATGACAGACTTTGTTGCTCGTAGACTTGTACTTTTAAAAACATTAAAAGAGGAGCCAGGGATTTAGTTCAGTGGTTCTGGGGCCAGCTTTGCAAGTGCAAAGGTGTGGATTCAGTCCCCAGTAATCATATACAATAATTCTGGGCATGGAGACTCATGCCCACTAGCAGTCAGTACCACATACCACAATACTGGGTGTGGTAACTCAGAACTGTAATCCTAACACTAGAGAGGCAGAGGCAGGAGGATTGCTGTAAGTTCAAGGCTAGCCTGAGCTAGTGAGCTCAGGGCCAGCCTGAACTACTGAAGGAGACTCTGTCTCAAAAATAAAAAACAAAACAAAACAAAAAAAAAAAAAGAAAGGAAAAATGAAAGGAAGTGTTTCATACCAAAAGAAAATAAAAATGAGTGAAAAAAAGCAACATATATAAAAAGAATGAAGAGTGCCAGAAATAAGAGATACATGAGTAGAAGAGACGATGTTTATAGTTCTTAAATTTGCTTTTGCTTGTTTTAAAAATTAACAGACTGTTTATTATATATATATCAAAGTAGATGTATGGCAATAGAAATAATGTGATGGAAATAGATGGTGGCAAGAGAAATAATGAGGATGTAGCTTAGCAGCACCACATCTATCTGGCAAGTGTGGGGCCCTGAGTGTGATTCTTAGTGTAAAAAAAAAAAACAACACATATACCAGAAATAATGTAAAATATACTATATTGTTATAAGGTTCCATTTTACATTATCTGTAAAAGCATCATCATATTATTTTAAGTGAACTGTGGTAAGAAAAGGACATCATAAATACATCATAAATACTAGAAACCATTTGCAAAAAGAATTATAGCAAATAAGTTAATGACAATGTTAACAATACTTAAAATTTTCAACTACCAAAAGAATGATGAAAATAAAAAAGGAAAAGGAAAAAACAATAAAAATCAAAGAGAATAAATATTACAAAGAGAAGTATCACAGAATTACACTAATTATATTTTAAATGACTTTAAATGTGCAATGTAAACCTCCAGTTAAAATGCAAAACTCATCAGTCTGGATTTAAAAGCCAAACTTCAACTATTTGCTGTTTGTAAGAAAAAAAATAAAGATAGCAGAAATAAAAAGAGAGGGCCTTGCTTGTGGGCAAGTAGTTCCCACTTACCCAAATCTTTCTCAGAGAGTTATACAGTTTAGACAAATGAAGTAAGACTACCCAAGAGCTTTGGAGAATAACCAAAACCAAGAAGAAACTATGAGGAACTCAAAATTTGGAAGAAAAGAACAGCATTGAGACATTCCTGGCATTTTTCTTAAAGCATTGTCATAGTTTGGCAGATCCCAGAGGCCTTCTAGTGAATGGCTCACCAGGGTCAGGATGTAATTCAGCATTACTAGAAATATAAAGAAAAAAAGAATACGATAACCTCACTCACAAAAGACAGCTTCAGTAGAACTCAGATGTCCAAACCCCTAGACAAAAAACTGTAAAGTATCTATTAAACCATGTATAAAGAAATAAAAGAAAATACACTGGGCCGGGGATTTAGCTCAGTGATTCTAGTGTCTGCCTGGCAAGCACAAAGTCCAGAGAGTTTGATCCCTGGGAGCCATATACAATAATATATACCAAAAAGAATGATGAAAAAAAAGGTAGCTCATGCCCACCAGCAATCAGTAGCACAGACCATAGTGCTGGGTGTGGTAGCTCATGCCTGTCATCCCAACACAGGAGACAGAGGCAGGAGGAGTGAGGCAGACTTTGAGGCTAGCCTGGCCCACATAGCAAGATCAGAGCCAGCCTGAACTACAAAGTGGGATCCTTTCTCCAAAAAATAAAATATAATTAGAATAAATTAATCATCAGAATCTATAGAGAAATACTAAACATCAAGACAGAAACCCACGTGCAACAAAGAGGTGGTAGGAAGGTGGCCAACATGAGTAGAAGGTCCTGAAACACAGAGTATCCAGGCCAGCCATTAATACTATGGTGGAAATAGGCAATTGGAAATGATCTGCTCACCTGATGCAGGCTTGTACTTCTCCTATGATGTTTAAAAGCCTATCTCAGTTTGTGAAAACTTTCCAAGATCTGATAAACTCTATGGGATAAAGTGGATAATTATTACAAAATTATCAGCTCGACACAGTTGCTGTTTCAACATCTATCCACAGGCCTATTTCCCACTAAAACATGCAATGATGACCAGAACCCCTATGTCTTATGCTTCTGGGGCTGAGGCTTTACCTTGCTTACAAGAAAAACATATTTATGGCAAGGGAAGGACTCATGAGCTCAGCTGTAAAATATTTGAGTACCCTCTAGTGTTATATATATCAGGATGATAAGGACCAGGACACAACTCATTATGCATTGAAGTTTATTTCCAGCCTCATGAATGGAAGATGTTAATGAGTCTTTCAGTAGATCATCTATTGAGCTCTATGGCCCAACAGAGCAGGAAACCTGATGATGTCATGGTACCTGAGAACCAAACATCATAGCAACCAACCTGTTAGATATCATCTGTGATATAAAGTTCTTTCGGCTCATCAAAGTCATACTGGTATATAAAATAGTCAGAGGACAGGTAGATCATTGAGGAGTTACTAACAGCTGTCTCCATTATACTACAGAAATAATCCTCAGGGTGCTTCCAAGACAAAAAGTAGATCTACACCAACTGGTGAAGAAGAATTTCATAAATTTCAACAACTTGAAATGAGATTCAACTCACAGAAGTTGGAGAGCAGGGTGATAGGACTTGCTTTAATAACACTTGCCCCACGGAAAGTAGAAACATACAGCCTGTTTATAACAGAAGGGTCTAATAAATTTTTGGATGAAAGCAGAAGTCAAATCAATCACAAAAGACCTATGTTTTGTTAGCTGGTGGAGAAGCAGAAGAAGCTCTGTAGAGACTACGGCTGAAAGACTATTAAGATTTTCTCTGCAATCTTAATCAATGCAGCCAAAAGTAAAGAGACTGATCATGCTGCCAGTGTTTGCCACATCACTTGTGGAGTGACTGGACCTCTTAGATGCTGTAACTAATCAATAGTGAGAAAATGTCTTTATCGGTAAAAATTCTGATGGTTATGACAACAATAAAAATTTTCACAGAATGTTAGAAATAATTTATATATGAAAAATTCATATCTATGTTTCTATGACATAAGAAGTATGTTGACCACTTGATATAGTTCCATAGATCACTGAGGCCCTATTTTCATTTTTAGTAGTTTTCCAGTCTTCTTTGCAGGTTGGACTATTTTAACTGATTCTTTCCAAGTTGGTCCTAGTCTTCTCTTCAGCTCATCCAGTCACCTTTTCATTGTAGATCATATCATTCCTTAGGTCCAGAATATTCAATTAATTTCAAAATACCTGAACTCAGCATCCAACTCAGCAATCCTCCTGCCTCTGCTTCCTGAGTGCTGGGATTACAGGCATGGGCCACCATGGCCAGCATTGTGGTATGTGGTTCTGATTGCTGTGGTATATGGTTCTGATTGAGCCACCACACCTGACATTCTTGTATGTGGTTACTGGAGATTGAGCCCAGGACCTTGCACTTGCAAGGCAGGTGCCAAAACCACTGAGCTAAATATCTAGCTCCCATTGTGACAATATTTTAATCCATCTTTGAATTTATCTACCTCTTTGATGCGTTTTTCTACTAATTCTAAACCTTAGCCACATGGGGGTCTGTTTGTTGACTACATTCTCTTGACCTGAGGAAGCAGCTCCTATGTCTGCATCTGCCTAGGAATGTTTTCATTATAATTTGCTTATTGTTACAGATGTATTTTAGGGTATCTGCATACCTCTATTCTAGGATTTTCCTACCTAAATCTTTCAGCTATTATTTCAGCCCCTAACTTCATCCTTACATACTGCAAATCAACAGCACTAGACCTCTTTGCTTCTGTCTGCCCTGCACTGTGTGGTGTGAGTGGGTCCCTTAGTGGAGTCATCTTGTAGACTTGACTCTCTTTCAGTGAGTGTCTCCATTCAAGACCAGAATTCTGTTCAGTTTCTACCTACTTCTGTCCACTTTGTGGTATTGTCTAGTGTGTGTGTGGAGGGGTGGGTGTGCGTGTTGTCTGGAAAAGACATAGTGCGATATAAGTTATTTTCTATCACTGTTCTCAGAACTCTCGTTGGAAAATATACACTTAAAAAGCTTTTAATGTGATTCTTTGGCACTCTAAAATTTGACAGCTACTGTCTTACATAAACTTGTCTGTTTAGCTTTATCTTTCGAGAAGTCATCTTCCTTACTGCAAAGAGGAATTTAAACACTTCAGGTACATTAGTCACACTCTCCAAAGCTGAAAGTAAAGTCTTATGAACAGGGTAAACTTCACTCTTCCTCACTGTGCTCCTTATTACAGTGCTTCCCAAAGGGACTGAGAAGTATTTGTTGAAAAACCAGAAAACATTGCAGTAGAGTGGAAATAATATA
>PVIR01017561.1:7572-34862 GCA_004026965.1 Petromus typicus | reverse complement strand
GCAACCAGCACCACATACCACAGTGCCGGGCGTGGTGGCTCATGCCAATCCCAGCACTCGGGAGGCAGAGGCAGGAGGATTGCTGTGATGAGAGTTTGAGGCTGAGCTCAGGGCCAGCCTGAACTACAAAGCAAGACCCTGTCTCAAAAAAAAATTTATTGACTCCTATGAGACCTAATCTATTCTGATCCCTTTATGGGTGGCTGCGGTCATGACACAGTGATCTCTCACCAGGCTCCCCTCCTAAAAGTCTCTCACCTTTCAATACTGCTACATTAGGAGGTATTCAGTGCATGAACTCTTGGGGAGCACACTCCCCAAAACCATAGCGATATTTATTGTTTTGTCACCAAGACTCTGAAGCTTTTGCTACAGTTCTAGACTCCCACACCCATGAATCTAACCCAGCTTCCACCAGAAAAGCTGAAGAGTGCCGGCCACTTTCTCAGCCTCCTTGGCTTTAACACATGACCCAAATCTGACCCACCTGCTTCAGATTTTGATTTGCAAGAAGGTAACAGGTGGGGTGACCAACTGTCCTTGTTTACCTGGGACTGTCCTATTTTAAAACTGTCCTATCTGTATTGCAAGAAACCCCTCCGTCTGGGTAAAGCCAAAACTGTGGGTCACCTCAGTGAGAACCACCCAGAAAACATAAGACAAAACTTTTAGAGATACACAAGTTACAAGGCCACTGCAGGAGCTTAGGTAGAAAAATACAAGTCAGATAAGTGAATAGCAGCCAGGTCGGGGAGGAAACGGCTCACACTGATAATTACAGGAAGAGCCCAATGAATGTAATGATGCTATGGGGGGAGACAGACAGCAGACAGGATACAGCCTGAGGTGGCTGAATTTCCGCTTTGAATATATCAGTGCAAAGGGATCACATAACAAAGACAGAACAGTAGCAACTCTTGGATGTGCTGAATTGAGGGATCTATGAAGCATCGAAGGGGTGATTTTCACATGTGTTTGTCAGCACTGCTCTGGAGTGCAAAAGGGAGTCAGTGGAAAAAACTCGATGGAACATCCACGCAGTCCCTGGGACGCAGCCTGTGAGCATTCTGTTGATGTGGGTGAAGACTAATTTCTTTCATCAGCACACCCAGAACACACGGTTCTTTGGATGCAACAGACACGCAAGACATTCCTGGGAATTGATTGAATGATTCATTCCAAAGCTCAACATGCACAACCTTCCTTTTTCACTTATTAGTTCCTCTATTGATTAGGAAATGCAGAAGCATTTTTAGAAGAGAAAATGTTCTTCCATTAACTGTGTCCTACTTCAGTTTATGACCACTAGGACGCTGTGTCCATTTACTGAATCAAGTGAATATGGGTCATTTCAGGACCTTGCATAAACTCTCCCTCTCTGCTTCCTGGTTACCATGAGCTGAGCAGCTTCCTTCCACCTGGAAGCCAACATGGCATGGACTGGCACCTCCGAAACTGAACCCTACAAACCTCTTCTCCACTAAATTGTGTATGTTGAGTACTTTGTCTCAGCAACAGCAGAGTGACCCAAACACCGTGTGATTGATGAGACAGAAAATGAGACCAAAGAACTCCAAAGGGTGAGAGTGAATACTCTTCCTCTTCCCTGCAAAAAGCAGACCTAGAAATATCCAAACTTGGAGTTCTAAAAGGTTCTGCACTTTCATCTGTGATGAAGAAAATAGTGGGATGAAAGACAATAGAAAAGGAAGGACTCCATAAACAGTTTCTGCTCCTTTTACTGAGCACAGTGGGGCGGGGGACATGCCCAAGATGTGTAGGGGAACGTGGGCCCAGGAAAGCAAGAAGCTTGGGCTCTCACAAGGCCAAAGAAGTGCTTCCTTGTGGCCGCTAAGAAGATGCAACCTGGATGACAACCAAGTATTTGGCTGGGAAGAGGGACTGGGATGCGCTCTGTGATCCTGTGGGTCCCCAGCGAAAAGATGCTGAGGAGTATTTGTGCACCTAGAACACAACGGATTCCCCTGGGAGCTTCAGTTCAAGAAACAACTACAGACAAGTCAGCAGCAGTGAGAAAGAAAACAGGAGGGCCAGGGATTTAGCTCAGTGGTGCCAGTACCCACCTTGCAAGCACAAAGTAACCGCATACAACAATATTGGGTGTGGAGGCTCACACCTATAATCCCAGCACTTGGAAGGCAGAGGCAAGAGGATTGCTAAATTTCAGGCTGAGTTCAGGGCCAGGCTGAACTGCAAAGCGAGACCCTGTCTCAAAAAACTAAAAAAAAGAAAAGAAAAGAGGAGTGTGGAAGGGAGACATAGAAAAGAAACGATGGTGGGAGACAGAGGATGCAACAAAAGGGCAGTGCTGTGCAAGTGTGAAATAAAAGGGAGTGAGCCGGGCTGGAGTGGGAGGCGGGGTGTGGGAGGCAGACGCTGGCACACTGGGCGCGCCTGCTGTTTGGGGCTTGGTCCCGCATCTTCTGTCAGCTCTCCTCAGTCACCTTCACACTTTGATCCCCTAAAGCCATCGTGGGCACCGCAATGTGCCAGGATTGTTAACTCACGCACTTTCCTTTTCACAATTTCTTTTCTCCTCCACAGATTATCTCCTATAGATTATCTTACACACAAAGGTACATAAAGCCAAGATGATGTTGTGCACCCATGTACATTCTCAGAGTCTGACACTGAAAGCTAACAGTGACACTGTGTGCAGCATGGGTGAGGTGCAGCCCAGCCTCTGTCCCCCCAGGCCACGTGCAAGCCCACTGCCCTCTGCCCCTGCACATGACAAAATCCCTGGCTGTCCTGGGGTCCCACTGAAGTGAGCCACAAAGAGCTCACTGGGCGCAAAACCTGCTGATTACTTCACCACTGCACTGACGCAAATGTCACTGCTATTTTCAGACCATCCTAATGAATTGTATTTAACCACATTAAAAAATAATGATTTGGAAAGGCTACAATTATGGTATTTAAAATATAAATTGTACCCAACGGATATTAAATGTGAGCTTCACATTTTTGCTTGCATCCAAACCCTCACAAATACCCTTTTACCATCTGAAAGAAAACAGGCAAACAAACTGATCTAGTAGCTTACTCCGAGCAATTAAAACTTTCCATCACCATATGGGAGGATGTACAAATTGATCCAAAACACCCGGCTTTCATAAGGACATATTAACATCTGCCAACCAGAGTTCAGAAGCTAAATGAGACGGCAACAGAGGGATTAGGAAGTAAAAACATATTTTTCAAATAAGGTAGAAAAAGTTCCATTTATCCTGGAAAAGAAAGTCATGGGTATATACGCATGCATACATGAGTGTTCATACACATATACACTTGTGTGTTGTGCCTTTAAGTGTATGTAGGCATGTCTGCATGTACTTATACATGTATGCACGCATTTATGAAATATTTTCATCTCAGCTAAGGTAGGTTTATCATGGGAATATATGGTAAGTCAGATCAGGCTCTTACAACAAAATATCATAAAGCATCAACTTTACAGAAGAATGAATAAATAAAATGTGTTACATGAGATGTAATTAAAAACTATACTTAATGTTTGTTTTTTAAGATTTACTACAGTAAAAGATACATCACCATTAACCTCCAGATACTGGTGCTGGATATGAACACACCTATCTCATCATCGCAACTGTTTCCTACAGCAATGCTGACATCCTCGTTCTTGAGCATCTGTACTGACACTGTTACAGCTGCCTCCATCTCCTGAACCAGTTCAATGTATTCCCCTTTCATGGTAACTTTGGCTATGGGAAGAGCTAAAGGTCACGTCATGCCACAACCTATGAATAAGGTAAATAAGGGCACACTGTAATGCTTGTATGAGCCTGCCTTTCCACTGGATAACACTGAGCAGCGACATCCACTGTATTTTTTAACACTGTTTCTTACCGGAGACCCCTGCCAAAGAGCCCAGTCTCTTGCTAGGTGCTATGATGTATGATGAGAAAAAAGACTGGGAGACAGAGATGGGGCACTGGAGGACCTGGTGCTTGAACAAGCACAGACTCATGCAAGCACAGGCCCTGAACAGCAAGAACTATTGATACTTACTGGTGACACAATTCTTGTTAGGCTGGGGTGAAAGAGCTACATGATGAGGCGATGTAAGTTTGTAAAAGAAGAGCTAAAACATTCTTGTGTTAGGCCCGGGACAGAATCTGAGTCACAGTCACCCTAAGCTCGGCTGTGTGTTGTCACAAACACTTTGGTCAGACTCACTTCTTACATCAGCCATGTGAAGGTTGGATCTTTACCGTCTGCACTGCTTACAGCCTGCTCTGGGCATAGTCAGTGGAGCAGTTCCCACACTTCCTAAAGACACTCACGAAAGAGGACTTCCTGAACTGCTTCAGAAAATGCTACAAGCAATGGGAATAACTGTGTATCAAGTAAGGGTGAATACTGGAGGAGATTTGTGGCAATGTCTTCTTTAAATCCTCATCACCAAACACAGTCACACCACTGGGTGTTAGAACTTCAACATATGATTTTTTTTTTTTGATACTGCAAGGAGTTTTTAATCTTGTTTCCTATTTACAGAGCTTTAAAAATGTCAGTTGAAATATTTATTCAGTTTTGAAAAATTCTTCTTTTTAATTGAATTCTTTATTGGTACATTTTATATATACATCATGATCACACTTAACATTGGAAATTTGTCCCAGTATATGACATAAGTTAATTCTCATTTTTACCCATTGTCCTACCCATCCTACAGTTCCCCTACCCCCTATATACATATGCTTTCTTTTTTTTAACATCATATTTTCTTTCTTTCCCCTCATTACTCATCCCTACCCTTTTCCCTTTGAATATTTTCTATTTCACAATAACTATCATACATTATTGAACTCATTTACATCTTCAGATTCTCATACCAGAGAAAAGATACAATATTTACACATCTGTGACCAATTTATTTCACTTCTAAGTGTGTCCTCAAGGTATGTTGATTTGAGTATAAATGACTCAAACTTATCATTCTTTATGACACAGTAATAATCTATTTTGTAAAAAACATAAGAATTTGAGGGGCAGGGAGCAAAGGCACAGTTCTCTCCATGCCCATCAGGAAGCTTGTGTGTTACGCTTCCTTACACAGTTCCCTTCTGAATCTCTGTCCTGTCCTTATATTAGTAGTGTAGGAACTGGTTTTCCTTATAGAAAGTTCCTCGCACTGTACAAGGATTCTACCCCTCAAATCTTCACACTTGCTCAGATCTCAGGTCGCAAACTATTTAAGGTAGGTCCAGATGCTTGGAAGAAATAGGTCTTAGTTCAGGGTTTTGTTACCATGTATAACATTCAATATGTAGCAGGATATTGAGTGAGGCTTTCACTTTTAGCCTAAAGTCATACTGAAGCTCAAAGCTACACAAAATGGACTAAGAACCCTGAAGGTGGAGTAAGACAGGGGCAGCCAGACACTACCAGAGGGGATACTCCGGCTGCGACCAGGCTCTGCTCCTACCTCCGCCTCAGCCAAGGCAGCTACCAGACAAAACAGCAAGGGAAGGAAGTGGTTCCCTTCTGGCCTTTCCACCCTCAAAACAAAGGTCATGCATTTGATTTCCTGTTGGTTATCATAAAGAGTCAAGTTAGCTAAGCTACATGGGAATCATTTGTTCGGTCAAATTTTAGATGTAGTTGCAAATGTATTTTTTAGATGTGATTTTTTTTTTTTTATGTTTGCAGTACATACTGATTCCATTCATGGTAGGTAGTCAGTACATACACATAATCTTCCTCCTCCTCCTTCTCTTCCTCTTCTTCTTCTCCTGCTCCTTTATTCATCCCATCCTTCCTGTCTTTCCCTGCTCTTTCTATCTCTTGGTCTCTTCCTATTTAAAAGCTCTATTTCCATTTGTTCTTCATTTCCTCTTTCCTATCTGCTTTCCCACCCACTCCTCCCACCTTCCTCCATCTCTTGTTCCCCTTTTCATTTGAGAAAGAATTCCCTACTCCCTATTATCTATATTTTACTTTTCTCTTTACATATACTTGGCTTTTTAACATAAGAAAAACCATGCAGTATCTAAGCTTGTGTGTCTGCTTCATTTTACTTAATATTATGGCCTCAAGGTACATCCAATTACCGATGAATGCCTCAAGTTTATTTTTCTTTATGATACAACAGTACTCCATTGTGTATAAGTATATATAAGTGTGTATAAGTGCCATGTTTTCTTTATCCAGTCACTTATTGATCGACATATCAGCTGTTTCTAAGATTTATAGTTATTATGAATTATTATAAATTCTGCTACTATAAACATGATATGCATATAACATTATAATATGATGACTTTCACTCTTTCAAAAAGATACCTAGAAGGGGAATACCTGGGTCAAATCAGATTTCTATTTTTTAATTTTTGAGAAATCTGAAAATCATTTCAATAATGGTTGCACTAATTTACATTCCCATCAACAATGTAGGCTTCCTTTTCCTCACAGCCTTGTCAGCATTTGTTATTATTTGATCTCCTGATGATAACCATTCTTCCTGGAATGGAATCTCAGTGTTACTTTAATCTATATTTTTCTAATGGCCAGTGAGGCTGAACATTTTTGCATGTATTTATTGGTCACTGATAGTTCTTCTGAAAAGTGTCTGTTTATTTTGGTTTCCCATTAATATTTAAACCAATAGATTTTGAATACAGCAGAGTCTTTCATAAATGGGGGAGGCCACATGCAGTTAGTTAAAGGCCTTAAGAAATAGACTGAGGTCCTCCAAAAAGGAGAGAATTCTACATTGAGTGTACTTGGACAAAGACAGTGCTCAGGCTTGCCAGTTCCCACTCTTTCAGGAGCCATTAGTAGCTCTGCAGATACATGGATGGATGGATGGAGGGAGGGATGGATGGATGGCGGATTGGACTGACAGGTAATAGGTAGCCGATAGATAGGTGATAGGTAGATGATAGATGGATACATACACAAATGATAGGTAGATGATAAATAGATGACAGAGATATTCACAGACAGAATGATGACAGGTAGATGGTAGATAAATAGATGATACATATAGAGAATGACAATAGGTAGATGATAGATAAATCAATACACAGACGTTAGGTGATAGATACATAAACAAAGACATTGACAGAAACATAGGATACAAACACACACACATACACACACACACAATCTCTTCCTCCTACAAATGCTTCTGCTTCTCCAGAGGAACCCTGACTACAATAGCACTGGTCACGCAACTCACATGCTGGTCACATACATGATACGTCAGCAGAGATAGGTAGGTTCAAGCAAGACCACAGAAATGGGGGCCGGGGATATAGCTCAGTGGTTCCGGCGCCTGTCTTGCAAGCACAAGGACCCGGGTTCGATCCCTGGTAACCACATACCATACTGGGTGTGGAGACACCCCAGCAGCAATCAGTACCACATACCACAATGCTGGGCGTGGTGGCTCATGCCTGTAATCCCAGCACTGGGGAAGCAGAGGCAGGAGGATTGCTGTGATGTGAGTTTGAGGCTGAGCTCAGGGACAGCCTGAACCACAAAGCGAGACCCTGTTTCAAAAAAACCTTAAAAAAAAAAGATCAGAGAAATGGAAGGCACCATTATGGATGCCTTCTGCAGTGCCACCTTCAGGATAGCAGGAGTTTCTCTAGGTGGAGCAGACACTCAGGTAGATACCCGGGCCCCCCCATCTTCCCACAACTAGGTCTCAGGAAGTCAATACAGATACTGCCAGGCTGGGAAATGGGAGTGATCAACAGATGCCAGCCACACTGCTTCCAGCTGAACAGTGGACAAGTGGGCCTTTCCCCCTCCTTCTAGCCACATGCCCTGGAGGAGATAAAGGCTTGAAGTGGCACAGACCAGCACAGCGTACCCACCACCTGCCTGCCCAAGCTACTGCCCAGCAATGATTCTTGGCCTTTACTGCCCATCAGAAAGTGAGAAAGAAATGTTATGTCCCTTCCAGAATTGCTCAGGGTGAGAGCTCAAAAGTTCCAGTTGTAACTACAGACGAGAACCATCTTATTAGGGCCACACATGGGACAATCCCTGACATAGGGAAGACAGAAAAGCAGCTTTGAAAGTCTCACACTGTAGAATCTACAAGACTGTCTTAATCCCATCATCAGAATGTTCCAGTAACCACAGACAGAAACTGAGATATCCTAGAATATCCTGAGTGGATAGAATGCGACAGGACCAGGTTAGGTGTCATCACAGGACTCATGACCAGTACAGTCACATCTTTGGGCTGGTGATTGAAAAACATTAAATAAGAAGGGTGGTTTCCTAAAGAGAGGCAACGAATTGACCCTTCTCCATAAAACAGTTCCAAATGAATCCTGCACACGTCAGCCAGACCTCAGATTATGCTGTTTATTCTCCCAATGACCTCCTAAAAGTCAAACAGCCTAAGAGTTTGGTCCTGGACAGGGAGCCAGGATGATAAATGCAAAGTTATAAAAGTGTGGCTCAAGCCAGAAATACATCTTTTTCCCCAAAGCCAGAGGCCTCCAGCTGTCCCCTGCTCGCTCCTACATATCTATAGCTGATGGCCCAGGAAGCAGATCAAACTATCGGCCCACCCTCTGTCCCTTCTGCCCCTGGCCCACCCCTCTCCTCCCCATGCCAAGAGGTTGCTGAGGGCTGTGCCCTGTGCCCACTCCTCACCTGGAGCTCTGAGGCCTGCGATGGAATCCTCTGCACTGTGCTGTTTTTTCCCCTATTTATCCCTCCTTTTTAAAAAATTCAAATCTTTATTGGTACATTATGAATACACATCGTCATCGCATTCAACATTGAATTTGTACCAGAATATGACAGGACTTGATTCTCATTTTTCCCCTTGCCCCTCGCCCTGCAAGCCCCCACCCCCTACATCCAGAAGCTTTGTTTCCTTTTTTCTTTATTACTATCACATTCTTCTTCCCCTTGTTATTTACCCCTAAACCCTCTTTCCTTTTACATATTTTCTATTTCACAATATCAACTATATATACTAGAACTCCTTTACATCTTCATTTTCTCCTATCAGAGAAAAGATACAATATTACCCACCTTCTAATTAATGGAAGGGACTATTTGATCAAGGGGAGAAAGTGGATTTGCACTTTTTAAAATGTCACCTTCTTTTTATTTCTGATGTATTCTCTAAACATTTCTCCCAATTCCTTGATTTTCTCCTTGCTTTACAGTGTTGACAGTGAGTGCAGTGACAGCTAGAAGGGAAGTCTGTGAGTTCAGCCCTAATTACCAAAATAAATTAATAACCCAATCACCCACCACCAAAAGACTTCACGCATAGATGTAATGAGACTATGTGGTGTGTGTGTGTGTGTGTGTCTAGTGCACATTTTATACCATTTGCAGCGTTATGGGGAAAAAAGTTTCAGAAGCAAAGCTGTGTTTATGAATCTATATTTGAAGTATATTTAAACTACATAAATTATTGTGTGACCACCTACAGGTACATGGAGCATTGTTGCCTTTTTAATAATGCTTTTTCAATTAATATGTGAGGCATATCTTAGTTTTTGGTTATATGTATTTATTACAATGTGTTATATCTATAAATGGTTTCATGTACCCTATTAGGTTTCACTTTCAAAAAATAGTCTTCATTTGAAGTGAGATATAATCTTTCCCGTTTACAAATAAGAAACTGAGACCCAGAGGAGAGAAGTAACTTGTTAAAGAGGAAACACAGTGGCAAAGACAGGATTCCAGTGAAAGCCTGGCTGACTCTGAGACAAGACTTTCATCTCTGGCTCCACACAGAGCACAGAGCCAGGAGGAGGAGTGTGGAGCAGGCGGGCGGGGGCAGGAAAATCAAAGGCATGCTAGGGAAAGCCTGTTCACGGCAGCGTTGGGCCCACATTGAGACTGAGGCCATGTTCATGGTAAGACTCAGTAAGTGTGTCTTTCTCCAGAAATGTTAGAATCATTCACACATGTGACTCTAAGGGTGTCACATGAGTCACCTGCCTTTCTGAGGAGCATCGGAGATGTCCAAACGCCCATCATTAACAATGTCAGTACTGAAGAGCACTTGCTACTGAACATACTTTGTCAAACCTGTCTCCTCATACTCAACATGCACTAAGAAAGTCTGTCACCATCTTTCTTTGTAATTACTTTCCACAGATTTTCAAGCAGCCACAAAGTTTCTCCTTACTCAGGAATCATCTTTGTTTTCTTGCTTTGCTTTTATGCCATGTCATTTTTAAGCTCTGATGACTTCCATGGCTCTGTTCCCTGAGTCTCCTCCGAGCTTTAGGTTTCCGTGAAAGCTGTGGAAACCAGAGGAGACAGAAAACCCAGACACGCGCACTCCCAGGCCCACCCTGCTCTGCGCAGGCTCTGTCCAGTCCGGGCTCCTATCCGGTTCCCTCCGTCAGCCAGCTCCTCATCTTGCTGAGTCATGATGCTCTCAGACACCAAGCAAATGTCACCTAGAGCCACGTGAAGGTCCTTTCTTCCCAGTGCCCTTATCAGTCTCAATAAACTGCTGCAATAGACTGGATAGAGCACTGATGGTGAAGATGATTGCTAAAGTCCTGCACTTTTCAAGCAAGTAAGTGGACATTTACAACTCTCCTTAGGGAAGGGATGTTACAACGGAAATGTTCAAAATATGTTTTATGAACAAACAGATGAGTGAATTCACAAATGAACTCTTCTGACTTTATGAAAATAATTTTTGCACCCTTACTTGGTGATAATCCTCCATAAAACCCTATACTGCAGGTATAGGGAGGGAGTTGGAACAAGCCATAGAAAATACATGGTCGAGTGTGGAGATTCTGCAGTTTGAATTTATTTTACATCAAGTAAAAAGTTTGCTGAGGAAAACCATTCTCCAAAGAAGGATCAAAAGCAAAATCATTGTTTTGGTGTTGTCACTGGGTGGAGTCTAAGGAAATTCCTCCAAAAAGGAGACAGAGATCTTAACTTGCCCTAAGTGGGTTGTGACTCATGGGAAAGAATTTCAGGGTGTGTCAGTGAGAGGTATAGGCTGGTTTTTTTTAGGCAGAATAAAGAAAGAAACAGAGAGAAAGAATGTGGATGCTTGAAGGAAAGATACTTTATGGCCTAGGGTGGGGGTGTTTATGTGTTCTTGGGGTATCCCTAAGATAGATGATCTAGAATGTTTCTTTTTTTAAGTTATTTATCATTTACCTACTGTCTGTTTCCTTGAGGTCAGGTTGTCCTTTCGTGAGCTGAAGTAAAAGTCAGCTTTATCAACCAGGTTAAAATGCAAAGTGTTTATATGTGTGTGAAGTTTAGCAATACTGTACCCAATTAATAATACTGTCCCTTTTAGAGCAAGTCTTTAGAACTTATAGTACTGGAAGAAAAATGCAGGCTGAATTTTGGGGCTCATGTGTTAAGACTTATGAATTTAGGAGTGAAGAGTCTGGAAGGAAAACAAGAGGTTAAAAGGCATAGGTAACCTTGCATGACCCTGAGTTAGCTTTGAAGCTGCAGCTTCCAAAAGCTGTAGCTTCCTCAAAATTACAAAGTTTTCAAAATTACAGTTTCCATGTCTCCTTTCTGCCTATCTCCGTCATCTATCCCACTTCAGTATTTATGAAATAATTAAAGATTATGTATTATAATTACAGAGTATACAAGATCTGTTGAAGAAACAATCAAAGCTTGACCCCTACACTTGGTATAAGTAACCATTCCCTCCTTCAAAGAGACAGATGTTATCAGAGAAGAGTTTACAATATGAACGTAGAGTCTAGTACTCTGGGTTCAAACTCCAGCTCCATACTTCTGGCTTTGTGGCTCTGAAGAAGTTTATCATCACTCTCCCTCAGAGTCCTCATCTTAATGGAGAGAATATTAGTACCTTATTCATAGGGTTCTTAAGACGAAATAAGTAAAGCACTTAAAACAGTATTCTGCACACACCATCTAAGTCAATATTACTATCTTATATTGTAGACCTTGAAAATATATGAAAAATATTCACAATTTCACAATGCAGAGTACTAACCACTATACAATCATGGCTTCACAAACAATTTCAGAGAAAGGAGATAAAATTTTTTTGTTCACGAGGATACTATCACTAGCTTCCATTTGCAAGCCTAATTTGGAAGGCCTTCTTTTGGGAAATGTGATATAGGAAGAAAAAAAATAAGAAAACTTTGAAATGGACTAAAACACTGCTGGGTGTTTTCAGTGTTTTCAGTGTGGTTTAATCACATGGGTTATCTAAGTTACCTGACCGATGGTGTCCCTGCCCCTTCAAGCATATGAGCTCTTTGATAACTCAGGTGCTTCACAGGTACTGTTTGTCTACAGAAAAATGCAAGCAAATTTCATTTCTCACAGAAATGCAGTTGATTTCCTCTCCTCCTCCCCCATCCACATGTTAGTTTTGCATGTTATGTATAAATTCATTCAGCAGAATTTTCTGTCTGTAGACATATCATTCTTAGAATTCTCCTTTGCACCAATTGTAACATCTTCCTCATTAACTAATGAGCTATGTAAGACCTTTAACAGGTATTCATCTTATTTCTGCATGAGAATCATGATTGTTTGAGATTTTAAATATTATCCTGTAACAATTTATTTCCCGGATGTGCATTCCTTCATTTATCACAAACACTAACATTAAAGCACCACCTTAAAATGCAAGCACAGCACAGAAGGGAGTAAGTATGGCCTCGCCCTCTAGTTGCTCAGGAAGAATTAGGAAATAATTACAACTCAGATTTTTACTGAAAAGTGCCACACAAAAGGGAAATTTCCTAAAGGAGATATTTATTGTGCTTGCTTACAAGGAAATAAAAGGATTCATGAAAGAAGTTTTCAGTGATTTGTGCCTTCCAGGATCCCTAACTTTAGAAATATGGGAAGGATACTGCAAGAAAGTGCATGGTTCTCTCTGGTAAACATAAATGTACAAAGTTGAAGTTTTCTAGAAAGGAAACTCAGATATGATCACTGAAATGGCAGAAGGGAATTACTGAAGTTTCCTGAGCAAGCGCTTCCAGATGAAGAATATTTTGAAAAAGAGACTATTTGACTCCAGAAGAAGAGTTAGAGCCAACTACAAGAGTATAGGGAAAAGCAAGAACAGGAACCGGACCAAGACAACCACACAGGAAAACCCCAGGTGGGTGCTGTCCAGTGCCAACCTTTACCATCCTGGCCTTCTATACCTCGATAAAAATCCTGAAATTTCTGCAGTATTCTCTAGTGCCTTTGCAGCACAAGCAAAGGTGTGTTCTTTATGACTACATCTATGCCCACACCAAACCCTCACGTCTGACCCCTCCCCATCCACAGAGCAAGATTTCCAAACCTCGTGCACTCCCTCAGAGACCATTTCTTCTCAGTAAATCCTTTTAAATGACACTGAACTACCTGCTAAAGTACCGCCATAAAGTGCTCCTATTTGACCTACAAAGTCACTGCGTTCCAGGCCAGCAGAATGTCCCCGTGCTGTTAATGCATGACTAACTACTTTAATCACGACAATAAGTTCCCATCAGTGGCATTTTGCAGGTACAGGTGCAGAGATTTCGGCAATGGCAGAATGCACCCAGGCACCATGGCAACCAATGCGTCACTGAGATACACTCGGCAGTGCTGGAATAGTCAGCTCTCCATTCACTTTACCTGACAACAAAAACCAGAGCTATTTTTCCTGTCTTTTCCTTTCGAACATGGCTGTTTATGGAGGAGAAAATGCTTGGCAGGTCCCAGGGCAGTGAGGATGCTGGTCTTATGTTTGAGAACAGTTAGGATGAAGGATGTAGCCCAATTTAACTTGAATGTTTGGTTCCACATCTTCCTCCTGGAGTTCTAGGCAGAAACTGGCTGCTATTGCTTCGCCTATGTGACTTTAACTTGACTTAAAATCACTAACCAGAGATCTTCCCCTTGGCCCTGTAGCCCCATGTTTTATAAGCTTATGAAGTAGTGTATATTTTGTGGCCACTATTATAGTCCTAATGTGCAAATTGTGTAAAGTACCAGGATGTTACTACTGTCAGGGGTATTCTGAAAGAACTGGAAATTCAACTACAACTATAATGAACAAAACTCAACAAGTAAAGTTATATGACTGAGCAATCTCAGAGTAGAGTTGATCCAAGATCTGTGTCTGTCAGTCTCTCTGTGTCTGCCTCTCTCTCTCCTCCTCCTCTTCCTCTCTCTCCTTCCTATTCTTTATGCATTTCTAGGCCATGAGCCCCAGGTTAACAATATAATAGCAAAGAATATCATCTTTCTGTCTGCATATGCATAAAAATCCTACAGAAGGGTGCTGACTGTCCAGTCCATGTCACATGTATCTCTCCAGTGGCATCTCTGAGGAATAAAACAGGTAATACACGTATCATTCTGGACAGGGGAAAGGAACTAATAATTTCTGCATTAAAATACAATATAGGAAAAGATTTCTTAACTGGCACCTTAGGCTTCCTGCAGTTCTCATCTCCAAGTGGAAAAGGCGCGAGCAGTGTACGATCATCTAAACTCAGTGTGCACCACTGATGTAGCATCTCACACAATGACCTCCAGGGCTTCCTTCCATATAGAATACCAGAGAGTTCACTCCTAGAGTTGTGTCCAGAGCAAGGAAAAGGAAGTGGTGAGCATCCAGAGCTGAAATGTGACAGCCAGAGGCCAGTGTCTCAGAGGAATGGGAGGCTGAAAAAACACCTCCATCTGCAAGATGCAAAGTCATCGAGGACTATGCAGACCTTGGAGGCAGAGGGGATGTTGGCTCGTTGGCATCCACTCTGTCTCCAGAGAAGCAGGAACATCTCTGAGCACATAGAGCTAACTCCATCCAGAGGAACTGTGCAGAGGCAAAAACTCCTTGAATGCCAGATATAACTGGGTGTGGGTTCCAGGTGAGGCAGAAGTAGAAGAGGAGGAAGAGTGGGTGTTCTTGCCTTTGACCTGGCCTTCTGCTGGCTGGAACTGCTCAGCAGAGCTTTTCAGTGGTGAACGCATTATAGAGAGGTTTGTGGTAAGCCGCCATCCAGCTGGGACAGAATGCCACAGTCTGACCACTCCCTCCCATGTCCCTATCGATGGGTCACTGCCTGCTCCAGTGTTATCAAAGACTCATACTATTTCCCTGAATGTAGGTGTCCTGCAAGATCACTTCATATTTGCTTCACATGCTCTTTGTGAGGCTCCAGTTGGATTTATCAGACTGATCACCACATCCAACGTGTCTTTTACACTCTTTTCTGTATTTTGGCTCATTTCAGTATTTCAATTTTTTCAGCTTTTCTTCTAGTGCTACCAATAATGTTTATTTTTCTTAAACCTAATACTCTTAAACATGTCAACTTTTCTGTTAAACCAATTGCTCTCTTTTTTTGTGTCTAGTTCAATATATATAATAAAATAGCATTTTAAGTGTGCAAGTCCATTACTGTTTTAGTTATTGATTTTCAATTCTATCATTTCTTTGGAGTGTTTAAAAATAATTTTGGGGGCCAGGGATTTAGCTCAATGGTTCCGGCGCCTGTCTTGCAAGCGCAAGGACCTGGGTTCGATCCCCGGTAACCACATACCTATACTGGGTGTGGAGACTCACACCCAGCAGCAACCAGTACCACATACCACAGTGCTAGGTATGGTGGCTCACGCCTGTAATCCCAGCACTTGGGAGGCAGAGGCAGGAGGATTGCTGTGATGAGCTTGAGGCTGAGCTCAGGGCCAGCCTGAACCACAAAGCGAGACCCTGTCTCAAAAAACCTAAAAAAAAATAATAATAATTTTGGATTCTCTTGCTCCATCTTCCCTTTCAGTAACTGAGTATATTTATTACTCATGGTTATTCTGAAGATCAGGTTTTCTATCTGTACTAGTTGGGTTTCCTAGGGTCTGCTCAATTTTGTTTCATTTTTCCCTGAGTTATTGGGTCAAAGCTTATCTCCTTGAATGCTGGGATTAGTTCTTTTAGAGTAGGAAATAGACATGAACAATTGCAAAGGAAGTTGAGGGTCTACTTGATATTTTCTTCTTCCTTTGCATCCAGGAGGTAAACAGGAAGTCCAATTCTACCAAGAGTTAGTGATGATATGAAGCAAAGGGAATATGTACATCTACAAAAACAATTTGGCATTATCTTGAACAGTTTTTTTTTACTCATGTAGTAATCTATTTTACAAATGAGGAAACTGAGACCCAAAAAGATTAAATAACTTTTCCAAAATAACAGTGCTTTAGAAATCAGGACCCAAAGACTGACCTTGACCTGTCTGACACCAGGGCTCACACTCTTTTTCTTGCACTCTCTGAGTTCCAGCTTTACGTCTTCCAGCTTAAAGTTCATCATGACCAATTGGTTGGGCTCCTTAGCTGTGGTGCTATTACTGTTCTATATGTGAGCTAGCACAGGATCTGGAATATAACAAAACTTGTTTAGAATTAATTAACTTCCCATAACTCCCTAAAGTTTTCAAGGACCAGAGGAATCTGCAAGTATCTCTCTGAATTATCCTATCAGATTGGACTCTTAGCACCACACTGTTCAACTACTTGGTAAGATGAGAAAGTCTTTTTTTTTTTGCTTTATACTCCTGAGTCAGAGACAAGTTCAGCTGAGAGGCATGAAGTTTGCTGAGAAGTGGAATGAAATTGCTTTTCCCTCTGACGCCTTCTCTAGCAACATGAAGGTCCTGACTCCGGCTCGGGCAGGACATAGACAGTATACATATTGGCACAGACAATACACATATTTATCTAAACTTTCCCTTCCAATATGGTCTGATCAACGCCATTCTAAATCTTCTGAAATTTAGTCATCTCCTTCCAACTTGTATTAGTAACGAAAGTTCATTTCATTTTTTTTTTAAATTCAACTTCCATATGAGAAATTCTGGTGTAATTTTCAAAAAGTACTTTCAATCTACTTCCAGCCCAGACCCAGTGGCACCATCTTGTATTTTTATCAGTTCCCAAGTCCATCACTGTGATGGCTCTCTGCTGTCTACTAACTTTCATCTTGCCCAGTAGCCCTACAACTATGATCTTGAACTGTTTCCTCTCCAGCAACACCATGCCCACCTTCCATCCTATTTTGAAATCAGCTGACACAAACCTTGAGGCAATCCTAGGAGGTATGGAAACTTGGGCACCCATAAGAAAAACAAGAGGCTGGAGTTTTCCCAGGTCTTCTCACAAGCCTCAATAATCAGTTATCTGGGATGCTATAAACACTTTCCTCCAGCAGGGCTGGCCTACTTGATATTTCTGACCACCTGCCTGTTCTCTCCATTCCTCTACTACTGCCCAGAAAAGAATATTCCAGAAAACCCAATGGCTCAGTAGTAAATCTTCAGATATAAACATGAATCAGAGATCATTTCACCAAAATAAAATAAGCAAATGTTTTAATCAGTTGATAGAAGATAGGAACACGAAGAGGACATTGTAATCCCACTGTGAACTACTAAAACAACTATGATACATAAACAGATCATATTTCTTACTGTGTTTGGTGGGGGGGTTTTTGTTTTTTGGTTTTTTGTTTGTTTGTTTGTTTTGTTTTGTTTTTTTGAGACAGGGTCTCACTTTGTGGTTCAGGCTGGCCCTGAGCTCAGCCTCCAACTCACATCACAGCAATCCTCCTGCCTCTGCCTCCTTAGTGCTGGGATTACAGGCGTGAGCCACCACGCCTGGCACTGTGGTATGTGGTACTGATTGCTGCTGGGTGTGAGTCTCCATGCCCAAGTATTGTTATGTGGTTACCGGTGATTGAACCCAGGCCCTTGTGCTTGCAAGACAGGCACCAGAACCAGTGAGCCATATCCCCAGCTGTGCACTTTTAAAATTTGACATCATTCTGTAGATACAGTTTTATAATTGTCAGTTTTTGGTTTGATATTATTCCATTAGTATTTCTCAGGTCATTAAAATATTTAATATCATTTTAAGCACTATAACACTTTGGAGTTAATATATTTCCTTAGTGGTTCCTAATAGTGTATAATTACATTTTTGACCCTGTAATGACCTTTATCATAGCTAGATAACATTTTTAAGGACTCTGAAGTGCCAGCACCTTTCTTTCAACAGAGTGGAGGCATCTGATTCCAGCTCTATTATCACACAGTGATAGTTTTTCACACAATTTTTTTCTTCATAGCACATTTTTCTTACTTTGCATATTTCCCCTTTTTGCAATTTTTCAAAATCAGCTTTGAGCTGATTTTCAATAAGTTTCTCCATGGCAAAGTATTCTCATGCTACATTCTAATCATCTTTATGGACATTTTGGAATTATATCAGATTTTAAACTAAAGCTATTTAGCAGATTTATGAAGGGCCAGTACTGCTGCACGGACAACTTTGTTTGGTAATAATCAGTAGAAAGTGCAATATTTGAAAATGAATAAATGCTCCTTCCCACCCCAACAGCCAGATCTGTCTCAGAGCTTCAGTTCAAGGTGCAGTGAAAACATTCTTGTGGGTGCAGAATCCATGGGAGTGCACCGGAGACAGTAAATCAAGCAGCTGTCAGGTGAAGGTGTGGGCTCTGAATCTGCCTTCCTTGCTCTCTGCACTGTGGCTCGTGCGCTGAACCCAGCACATAGGAAATTTGCTGAGAAATGCTTTCCAGGAGTGGCGATGTCAGCTGCAGGCATTTGTAATGTCTGTCTGTGGCCAGACGCTCAGAGACCATTGGGCACGGCTGTGCAGCTGAAATTCCGCTGACCAATAGGAAGGGCTACAGGACCCAGCATTCACCCGCCACCACAGGGTCATCCTGGGATGATACTGGACAAGTGATAGAACTTTACACCTACACCATTTGATCAAGGTCAAGTGAAGGTCGTCTACATGCCAGTCTCAGAGCTTCACGAGAGCTAGACATGGCTGCCTCACCAAGCTTTGACATGAAAGCAAGTCACTGCATGACATGTGGCTGGTGATGGGCACGGTAGTTTCTATGGTCTCCGCTTCCAGGAAGCAAATCAACCCTGAGCAGTGGAGGAGACACTTGACCTGCATCTCAAATCAAAGAGGAAGGATTAAGTAAAGAAGTCCAGGAAGAGAAGTAACAAGTCAGTGCTCTACATCTTTACTGCATACTTCTCAGATGATATGAGGCCAGAACAATTCTACAAGGCTGTTTCTGCAGCTCCCATGAAGCAAAGCACAGAGCAGCTAAATAACACCCCAAAACTTGTGGAAACTTGAGTGTCATCACTTTAACATTGTTGGAATATTTGGTCAGGTGGGCCAGACCTCAAAGAGCCTTACATGCTAACACACACAGGTTTTTGAGCCTTCAGGCTGGGATGAGCTAAGCATTTCAAGTTCTCTAATGACATGAGATAGCTATGGTCAAAAATAGGGGAGGACATCATTTAAGAAAGTACTGACACAGTCCTAGGTAGAAGGGAGAATCACTGAGCCATAGGTGAGAAAGGAAGGGCAGAAGTGAGAGCAGCAAAGGGGGTGCTGACCTTCCTCTCTGGTTCCTGTCCTTCTGAGTGTAGGATCAGTCCCTCAACAAGGTCCAGATGCAGCCGCTGAAAGACACATCCGACCTTCCGAAGAAGCCCATACAGGAAACGGAAGAAAGAAGTGTCGGGCCCACAGGGACGTCACTCATGACCTGAGCCTCTTGCTAAGCTAGCATGATCTTTAGTAGTGGCTTTCTAATGCTGTGGGTGGAAAGCCTACCTTCTGGCAGCTCAAACCAGGCACAAGGTGTGTTATCAGGCTTGGGGTCCCCACACCCACTCTTATGTCTATCCAGACACTCAGAACCAGTCTAAGAAGAGATGGAAGTGGTTCTGGGAAGGCTACTACCTTTTCTTGTATCCTACCCTTCTGATCTTCCAAAGGAGAGATAAACAAAAGTATACAGGGTGAGATGGCATGAATACAAATTCATTTTCACTCCATTTATTACCACCAATGTATGTGAACCTTGGCCTACATTCTGTGATTCTTCCTTCAGTAGTAAATAAGATGCAGCCACATTAGAGAATTCTAGGGTGTGTATCATTTGTCTTCTTTTGCTAAGTGTAAATGTAAGAAAGCTTCATGATTAATTGATTAAAAAGAGAAGAAAGTTTCATATTAGGTTTTATAGAGCTATGGATTTCGCATTAAGGGGTTTACTATAAAATGCAGGAAATATTGATTTGAGACATCAGACCATTCTGATTAAATTTATGGCACATGGGGAAGATTTGGGCCAATTATAGGACAGTGGAGCCACTGTGATGATGTAACCCTAGCTAAAATAAAGCCTCTCTGGTGATTACTTTAAAGTTTACATAGTCCCTCCAATATATTCTCATTTTTTAAAAAAACTTGTGCCACTGCAAGGAATTGGCACACTTATCTTCTTGGAACTGAAGTGAACTTCTTGAACTCATTTAATTATTGACTCCATTTGGACAAGTCCATGGAACATCGTATCATTTTAAATGCTGTTATTTGTAAGATTCAACCATGTGGAAATTTTTAATGTCCTGTCATAGGTAATTTCAGGAGAAAAATAGTATATTCATAAGATGGAATAGCACACAAATATCTAATCACAGTTTTATTTCCAAGTCTATTGAATTACTTGTGCAATGCGCATAACGTTAAACGGAAAAAAAGGTAAGATACACAACATTATATTCAGTGTAATCCTAAATATATAAATTTATGTATGTGCACATGTAGATAGGTACTGGGGGCCAGAGGTTCTGGAATGGAATCTATAAAATGTTTGTAGCAGTTCTGGGGTGATGTAGTAACAAATTTCTATTGTTCTAATTTATTTGTGATTTTCTAAAACTTTGGGATTTTCCATGTCTTTTTTCTTTTATAATCAAGGAAACATTATTTTGCAAGTGATTCTGTGGAAGGCTGTACTATGACTAAAATGACATTGCTTTTGTTAGTTTTTGCAGCCACTCCCAAAACCAGCCCAAAGCAATACTTTGACTTTAGAAGTACATTTCTTTTTTTTTTTTTTTCTTATTTTGGAAATTTTCCTTTTTTTGTTCACTCATCCATTTTGCTCAGTACCTTGGCCTCAAACAACATTTGGCTGATTCCAACTGTGAAGTGAGCCTTCTTAAGATACAAATGTATTATTCTGCAGATATTTAAAAGAGGGCATAAGAACTCTGTGGAGGTCAGCTCAACTCAATACCCTAACAAGATGCCACAGACTCGTTGTTTTAAACTACAGAAAGTTCTTTTCTTACATTTCTGGCTGCAAAAGAGAGGCCACCTTTCCACTGGGTTCGCACATAGAAGACAGAAGGAGGGAAGGAGAATTCTTTAGTCTCTTTGGTAGGATGCTAATCCTAATGGATAATGGATCATCATTCAACCTTAATTACTCTATTTCTAAATATATTTCACACCAATGGTGAGTGACCTCACTTCCATTGAGCACCACATCAAAAAGGTCCCACCACCTCCCAACAGCACCACAGGCTGGGAACCAAGGCCTGAACAGCTGAGCCTTTGGGAACACTTTATATTTAAATAATAGCAAGTGCTAGGTTACACCCAAATAACATATGAAGTCAGAGAAAAGCAGGTGAAGTAGGAGACTCCAGACCATAGATAACAGCTAAGTTAGCTGATTACAGCTAAGCAGATGATTAGAAAGTTCATAGTGTATCCACAGGCAAGGTGTAGTAATCATGGATGGCCACAATAAAGACGATTCCCGATGCCAAGTCGGGAGTTAAGAATATATGTTATACGGAATAGACAGCCATCATCTTGTTTTCTAAAAGAGCCAAAACTGAATTGTATGAGTGGGGACAAGTATAATTATTATTGCCCATTATAGCTAGAGCAACTAAGTACATCTTCCACAGTATCACATGCTAAGGATAGAGTATGACTGAAATAAAATTTTGGCTTCTGCCTCTGAAGTAAATACTTTCCCTGCAAACTCAGTGGTTATCAATTCTGGGTGTAAAATAATCTAGAGAATATTATATATCCTTGTGTCTGGATTTTACTTCTATAAATTCTGAGTTCTTGGATTGGAAACAGAGCCTGGACACTGGTAGTTACTTCCTCCAGGTGATTCTAGAATCCAGACAAAGTCAAAATCATAAACTGTGATCCCTGGACTAGAAGTTTTAAAACCATCCAGAACTTTCTCAAAAATGCAGAATCTCAAGTCACAACCCAGACCTACCGAATCAGAATTTGTGCTTTTAACAAAGCCCCAGCAGCTTAGTAGAAGTGTAGCAAAACTTGAGGAGCAACCATATAAACAATACCACTTCCCAACATGACACAGCCCATGCTGGCCTGAACTAGGAAGAAGTAAAAACCCCAAAAACCTAGATACAAGATTGTTTATGAATCACATAACAAATGCATAAGTAAACATCTCAGTTTCACCAGAGCAAAGCTTTGCTGCATGACATCAAATGACTGAAAAGGAAGAAAAAAAGGGAGAGAGGAACATTTGTTTTAAGTGCACGAAATTCCTGACAGAAGCACAAAGTCCTAAAATAGTCTGAGACAGATGGGGTCAGCAGAAGCCTTCAGTGACCAGGAGCAGTTCCCCGAGAAGTGACCGTGACTTAGATGTGTCCTTGATGCAGCAGCCCAGGCTGAAAGGACACAGAGCAACACAGAGGACAGAGTGCGCTCCAGAGAAGGGCTCTGCACTTCCTCCACCACTTACGGAAGCATCTCATATTTACTGGAGTTTTTAAACTATAATCATAAGCTACAACCCCCTTAATGTGCTTGAGTTCAAAGAGAAAGCTCAGGACCAGCCATAGGTAGCCTGCACCAGGGGCCACAATAGAGGTGGAGTCAAATCTTGCACTGTTAGAAGCCTTTACTAAGTACCACCCTGCCTTTAGAAAATGATTATGAGACTGAAAAATTGTATTTTTTGTTTAAAATGTAAGCCTGCCTGGTAAAGAGCCAAAAATGCTCAAGGGCACTGAGCGCTGGTGAGAAGTGAAAGAGAAATCACAGCAATGAACGGGCAGAAACTCCAAGTGTTCATTCCATTGGTGGCTTCCAAGTTCACTCATGGAGACTACCTGAGACAAAAACCAGGTTCCCTGTGAGGGGAGAGATGCCACTGAGGTCTTTGAAGACAGCCGGTAACCAAGTCACAATGGATGAAGAATCATTAAGCAATTCTGCAGCAACACTTGCCACTGATTTCCTTGTCTATCCTTATTGGCAATGGCAAATCCCCAAGATATTCCAGCACTTGTCCCTTTTATAGAAAAGCACAATGACACTTAATTGCTAATCTTTCCTCCCTGGAGAGAATTATTCTAAAATGAATTGCTTTCCAGATTCCAGAACAAAATGTTACCTGGGAGGTGTTACTCCAAATATCACCAGATCTGCAAAACTGTCAGCCATACATGGAAACTGCTTAGAACCATTCTCCCTGTGGAACGAGGCCAAGAAGGAGAAGTGGGGCCTTTGGCTACCACTTCCTGTAGACATCTGGCTCTTTAACCATCCCAAGAAAGTAAGAGCCCAGTGTACTTCTGGTCTTTGTAATGTTTGCTGTTAATATTTAGGTTTAGCTAAATGAAAGTGACGGGTTTTGTGAATCAAAAATATACAGGTATTGGCAAGTCTGTATGGTTCAACCTACTAACAAATGGACCAAAAAATATGAGTTAATAGGAAAAGTTGCAATGAGATCAAATTGCTCAGAATAATCTTCTTCGAGTTATACTCAATAATATATGTAGAAAGCATTTTCTCATATTCTATAACACAAAAATCCCACATATAGGAATCTAGGAAGAACAAAATGTATTTCACAACATTTTTTTAAAAATGTATTTAAATGTCCAGTAATCGGGAGTGATGAACACCAATTCTTATCTATAAAAAAGAACACAATATACCCGTGAAAGCTGTATCCTTGAAGATCATTTAATGACATAGAAATATGAACAGAATGTAATGTTGAAGAATACAAAATAGACAAAAATATTTTAAATATAAACTCTGAGAAATTTTTATTTTCTTTTTCATGTCTCAAAATTAATACATTGTAGATTTACATAAATTAGTATTCATAAATTTCAAAAGAAAATTAGAATCATCGACCCCCAAACCCAGCTGGGAGTTGAAGCAGTGAAATGAGACAGCACAGTGAGCGTGTCTGCCGGGTGTGGTGGATACAATCGCAGGCTGACCCAGTGATTTCTACCTTTGCTGGACCCTCCTCTTTTGAGCATGGTATGGTCTGTGATATGATATGACCACTGTAGCTATGAGATTAAGGTTATATGGAAAAAGGAATACTGCAGATGACTTTAAGTTATTCCATTGGTCTAAACCAATGATAGGAGCCTTTAAAAGTAGAGAGTATTCTCAACTCAGCTTCTAGTCATATGAAAAGGATTGATATCAAAGAAGTCATGTGACAATGAATACTAACAATGTCTAAGATGTAAGGGGATCCCATTTGACAGCCAGCAAAGAAACAGGGACTTCTATTCTACAGTCATAAGAAGCAATGCTATTTGTCCATTCTAATTGCTACCATAAAATCTCATATATTAAGTAGCTTAAATTCATTTCCCACAGTTTTGGATGCTAAGAAGCTCAAGATGGAACTGCCAAAGATTCATTGTCAAGCTCAATTTTCTCATAGTGGAAACTTTACTGTGTTCTTAGCTGGCAGAGGGACAAACATACGGCCTCAGGCCTTTTATGATGGCACTAATCCCATTCATGAGGACACCATCCTCAATCTCCTAATTAAGGGCACCTCCTTAATCTTTTAATTACCTCCCAAAGACTCCGCCTCCTAATGTCTCACCTTGGGCTTAGGATTCCATATATATATATATATATATATATATATATATATATGGGAGAGAGGGATCTTCAGACATTATAGCACCTACCTTAAGTGCCTGAAAGCAAATTCCTCCCCAAAACCTTCAGAGAAGAGCCCAGTCTAGCCAACACTATGGTATTTGTCCTGTGAGAGCAAAAATAGAGAACCTAAGCTGGTCCCCGTGTGTATGTCTATACTCCCAGCTACTCAGAGTGAAGCAAGAGGATCACTTGAGCCAGAGTTCAAAGCTAACCTGGCCAACAGAGCGAGACCCAATCTTTAAAAAATCATGCCAAGCACAGAACCCAGCAAAGCAAAGCCCTCTCAATCATCTAATCTACAGCACTGTGAGCTGATAAATAGGTATTACTTTAAATCTCTTAAGTTTGTAGTAACTTGTTCACAACAGTAGACACCAAGTGACAGATATAAGTGCAAGATAAATCAAAGGATCACCAAGTTCTCACAGCCTTAGTAGGATCACAGTATGGCAGTGATTTCCATAGTGGCTTTCCCAAAAATCTCTCCGTCTGTGAAGAGGAACAGAGGAAAGAAGTGACATGAAAGTGAAGGTGGATATAGACTAAAAAATAGATTAATTGGTCACATAAGAGCTTTTAGCAAGAATCTTAATCTTACCTCTTCAACTCCATGTAGGAGGATTCAATTAGGAGCAAAAAAACAAAACAAAAACCCTGTCCAATAGACAGGTAAGGTGCAAGATTGTCATTATTAGCACACCCAAGACTCAGCCTTGGGCTCAGTTAGCAGGGGTCAGGGGCACAGGTGGGCTGGTGGGGTCAATGGCACAATAGGAAAGTCAGTCAGACAAAAAGATGGATGGAAGAGTCAACTAGGCAGATAACCTCCTTAATCTTCTAAGGGACAGCACCCCTGTCTGTACCCTGCCTGCTCTTCTCTGTCGCCTTCTTACTCTTCCTTCAAGGACCAGTCTGAGTCCAGTACAGTCTGGGAGGTTCGGAGAACACCTGCCTGAAGTAATTTCTTGCATCTGAACTTCAACTTCCAGAGATCCTGATCAACTAGATCAACTACTTCGTTAGAAGACCAATGACCTCATTTCATCAATCAATAGCATATCCCCACTTGAAGCAGTTTTAATGCTGAAAGAGTTCCTCACATTGAGCTAAAATTTACCATTTAATAACTGTGCAAGAGGAGGCAAAGTATTGTCTCCCAAAGTCCCATTTCACTCATCCACAAGTCAGAATAAAACAGTACCTTCCTCAAAAGATTGTTGGGAAGATTCAATAAAATAGTTCAGGAGAAATATTTTACATCATGTTTGACAGAGTCAGGCTTTGATAAATGGTTGTTGTTCTTGAATTGTTGAAATGTTGGAATGAATCTATTACAGTGCCTAGGGCCTGCTGTCCCTCCATGAGTGGCAGCTAGGATAATGCCACAGCGATGGCAGCTGTCTGAAGCCACATGATCTCCACTTCCTCTCATTTTTAGCTAATACTTTCCAATAGGTACAGATGTGTAAGCTGCCTGAAATAGAATATATGATCAATAAATGTTATTGCCTTTAGTGCCATGGTGCTTTCTTGTCCAAGTAAAAGTTCCACATGCAGGTCATCTTCTTCTAAATGCTCTCTACCAGGAGTATAAACATCTCACTCCAAATGAACCCCCCAAACTGAAGAAAGTTCTGCAGATGTGAGGAATTACACTGTAAATACAGAGCAGTCATAATCTCTCTTGGTCTAGAAATAATAATTAATTTGGTAAAATTTTTTCAGATATAAAATCAGAACTTAACATTTATGGCACATACCCATTTACAGTTCTCTAACATAATCTGGGATTAACTGAAGTTTGTATTCTATCATTCATCTTACTTCTGTCATTTCCTTCCTGCTTTGTCATCTGGAAATCTGAGAGCTTTCTTCCCAGGTCTTTATCACTATTTGGCATTAATTTTGTTCACATATCTGATTTTCCCAACAGAACTCAAGATGTTTATAAATAATAATTTTTTAGCTTTATGTTATATTCCATGATAGTTTCTCAACTTTTACGATAGCAGTGAGAAATACATTTAATATCACAACCCAGCTCATTCACATACACAACACTGATATGTTTCATAAAGTATCTCCATGATATCCTCTGATATTATCATATGATTAGTTAATATTATTACTGTTAACTAAGACCCACATGACAGACAATGACCCAAAGTTTTCAAAATATTATTCCACAAAAGAACTTTAAAAATTTTTCCACTAAAGTGGTAGATAAAAATTTTGTACAAGGGCTGGGGATATAGCTCAGTGGTTCCGGCGCCTGTCTTGCAAGCGCAAGGACCCGGGTTCGATTCCCCGGTAACCACATAACAATACTGGGTGTGGAGACCCACACCCAGCAGCAACCAGTACCACATACCACAGTGCCGGGCGTGGTGGCTCACGCCTGTAATCCCAGCACTCGGGAGGCAGAGGCAGGAGGATTGTGATGT
>PVIR01017560.1:14992-34865 GCA_004026965.1 Petromus typicus | reverse complement strand
AGTGTTGCTGGTTCACTATAGTTTTGTCCCACCTTGAACCTGTATCAACTCATGGCTTTGCTCTGTAAAATTCCCTGGGGACCCATTTGTGGTCCCCCTTCTGTCTTTCTTAGGTAGAAGCTATCTCTCAATAAACTTTTCCTACTCTTTAAACACATCATAATGTGTTTCAGTAATAAATGGGAGGTAATGTAGGTATAATGATAAACAGCAATGTTCCCAATAAATATGTTAGATATGAAGGTAAGTAGAGTAGTAGGGACATGATGAGGAGGTTTTAATGTTATAAAGACATGAAAACATCAACATTCTGGGGAAACATTGAGGCTAAACACTAATCCATTTTAGACTATGACAGAGAAATATCTAAGAGAGTTGGGGCAAAATGTAGGGCTAGACTAGAGATCTTTGCTGTATTAGCCAACTCTGCTTGAGTAAGATGATAGAATATTCTTACACCAAAATACAAGAAGTAAAAGGAGAGAGATGCCTGTAAGTTTGATAGAACTGTAACTTGAGCATATTCTTTGTGAAGAAAGGGTATGGAATATGAACTCAAGGAAAGTAGTAAAAACTTAATAACATAGACAATAAGAAGACCAAGATGGCAGCCAATTTGAGAATCTAATAGTGTCTGAATCTCATTTTTTTTTGTTTTTCCTATTTGTAAACAATCCCTAAATACTCTATCACAGGTTTCTTTATTTTAAATAACTAAGTCATCAACTATAGCAGGTCAAATAACCTCTTTTGGGATATTTTCTTGTAAAGAAAACTCAGGTTCTAATTAATTTTGTAGCCAATTGATGATCACTTTTATTTGAAACGTAATTCTGTGTTAAATATGAGTGAAGTATTTATTCTAATCCATGGTAGCTGCAAAATAAAGTCTAGAATGCTCACAAATTTTTCCAAATTGCAGACAGTTAAAAAGGTATATTTCAAATGTATAATCTTACTTGATTGTGGTAAATAGTCTAAAACTTTCAGTCACTTAAATAAAACTATCAGCTCACAATGAAGTGAATTAGCCTTGATAAGGCTTTACATATTTAAAAAATTTATTCCCTAAGTTTATTAAAAATTTTCCTGGTTTTGGCTAGAAATAAACTAGAAATTTTTGAGCATGGTATATGGTATAACTAAAATGTTAATTTGGTTTAGACAAAATATAGATATTATATACTCTAAAGATTATTCATGCAAATATGATTGGATTTTGTAGTACTTTCATGACTTTAAGATATACTCAGATCACGGAAAATTCTTACCTGGTCATTAACATTCCCTAGTGAATTGTTATCTCCAAGGATTTATTTTGAGGAGAATAAAATCCTCTAAACTACTTCATAATGCCTTATATAATGATACTTTTGAAAAGAAACCTATTTGGAAGTGTCATTCAGAATCATTCTCTACTCTAAAATCTACTTACAGGGAAATAGGACCTTTTAAAGGGTGTGTTATACAGAACACTTATCTTTAGTTCTACTTAAATGGAAAGGGAATTAAAGGAAGTCATGAGAGCAGATCAAAAGGCTGCTATGAAATATCTCAGCAAGGTACTTTCGCTTTTTGTATCAAACATTCTGTTTAATATTGTTACTTATCAACTATCCATACATTTATCCATCCATCAGTTCATAAAATGTTTATTTTGAGTAAGACACAGTGCTAGCTTCTGGATTCCCAAGTAGTTTCTACCCTCCAGCTGTTCATAGTTAAGTACAGTAAAATAACATCATAAACAGAAGAATTACAAGACTGTGGTCAGTGCAACAATAGATGCATGCAAAAAACAAACAAACAAAAATAGCACCAAGAGAGGGTGATTTCCTCTGCTGCAGGGACAAAATGCAGAGATAAAGAAATTGACAGTGGACATGTGAATAGGTTTAAATAAAAGACTTCCACAGATAAATATCATAGTAAAAAGTGACCACGTATAGTGTCTGAACAAAAACCTTTAATACTGTGCTTCTGTTATGCTCAGAAATAGAGTTTATATTTATATTTATTCCCATTGACCTCAAATAGCTTCCAGTTTTCCTCCCTAAAATATAATTTCTTAATCTGATTCTAACTTAATCTGAGAACTTTTCTGTCTACAATGACCTACATGCCATTTTAATGAAATTCCATTTATAATAACACAGGTGTATCATTTCAACACTGAAACAGTTCATAGGTTACACAGATCAGATTTAATCATGGGACTTCAGTAATGCTGCATTTGTACTATAATTTTTTCAATATTAAAACACCCAGAAAAACAGAAATCATCATATTGATACAGGGCAGCAAGTAATCCAAAAATAGTATCTAAATAAACTAAAATAATACAAACAAGTGAAATATTATAATTCCCAACCTGCTAGGTATCTGAACTGTGAGGCTGATGCTCTCTAAAATCTAAGAATGAATTCTAGGAATAACAGAAGTTAAGCATAGGAAAAGTTTACTGAGAAAGTTTCTGCCAAAGAGGGACAAGAGGGGGACTTCAAAGTGGTGATCCATGGATTCTATTTCCCAGAGAATATTTATTGAGTAAAGCCACAAGGTGAAACAGTACAAAGTGGGGCCAACCAGTAAGATTCAAAAGGGGGACAAAATTATTATCAATCAATAAGATTAATATTGATTAAAGGGAAATCGAGTGGGAAAGCAAATCAGATAACAAGCATGCAAGGATTTTTAGTTGGGGATCGTACCTGGGAGGGATGGGTTAAGACCTTGGGCCTCCATTCAGGTGAGTGATTCCCACTCAGTCACTCTTGTATATCCTGTGTGAAGGCCACCATTTCTCTGCTTTGTAATGTGGGCCTTGTGAATGTCTGTTGCTTGTCTTCCATACTGGCTCCTTGACTGTTCTTCATGTTGGCTCCTTGGCTATCTTTCGTATTGGCTTTTCGTCGGCCCATCCTATCTATCTGCCCACAATGCATCTAAATAGCTTACCTACCTATGACCATATAATGGTCTCCAATCAAAAAAGTCCAGAAATTTAAAATAATAAATATTATATAATGCAGAGGAAAGTTTACATGTTGGTGTGCACAGATTTTTTTGAATAAGATAGGATGTTGAAAGATATTGAACTGAATTTTGAATGTTTAAAATATTTAAAATTATATTAATTAGTTCTTATAACTGGAACAAAAGAACTCACACCATAATTTAAAGGAAGATAATTGGTTTTGTTTCAGAGGTCTTTAGAGGTCTCAGTTGCCTGCATGAAAGAAAGGGAATGATGGGGAGAACTGTTCTCCCCATGAAGCCAGGGAACAACAAAAGAGTAGAGACCCAGAAACAAGCATCCTCCCTTGCAGAGAACACTACAAATAATCTACACTCTGAACAGGTCCTGACCCTGGTTGAGAAATGAATTAATCAGACATCCATTGTTGAGTATGGTGCAGCCATTACCCAGTCACCCTCCGAACACATCAAACCTTCATGGGATACTTCAGCTGGGAACCATAATGTTTCACCTCTGAACTCCCAAAGGTTCTTGTCCATCTCATTAGGAAAATTCTTAGAGACAGTGTAAATGAATTAAGAATTCTAAGAATTCTTTACGTTTTAACTCTAAGAATTATTTAAGTTTTAACATTCCAGCATTGCCAACAAAACCAAAATCCAATATCTCCTCTGAGGCTTAAGGTAAACTTTTAGCTTTGAACCCCTGTAAAAAAAAAAAAAAAAAGCAAGTTAAATACTTCCAAACATACAAAACACAGGGCAAACATATTAGAAACTAGTTGAACAAGTATTAAATCTTGTATCACCATGCCCACCACCCAGGACAAGTCATGATGAGATAAGAACTCTAACGGGCACTGGTGATTGCAGCCCATATAACCTCTCTCTGGCTGACTCTATCCACTACCTGTGGTTTCCCTCAGGGGACATTCCACATTCCTGGCATATCTAAATTATTATGGTCATTCCTGAACTTTTGACTTCATTTTCACAACTTTAAATATTGCCCTTTCAGGGTACACTGCGTGGCCTTCTAGACCTTCTTAAATCTGAGTGGAAATTTCCATGACCCCACAATTTTTCCATTCTGCATAAAAGCCACAACATATGGGTACCTTGCTGCTAGTGGGAGCAGTAGTCTTGGACTGTGGCTGTTTTTGCCTCTTATTTTCTGGATGGCTGAACTATAGGAACCCTTTCACTAGATGGTTATGAATGAGCTCGATTTTCTGGAATTGTCTTGAAAAAGCAACGTCTTTAAAAATTGTTTACCTTTGTACACTTTTTAGCCTGAACAAGGAAGGGTCTGCCTAATTTCTCAGACACCTTAAAATCACTTTCCTTATTGTCCTGATGCAAGGTACTTGGCTTCTTTTCAAATTTAATCATTTCAGCAAACATGCTGTCTTTATCTCTAACTTTGTAGATATTTCTAGTGAAACTGCAAACTTTTCAAGTCTGATTTTTGTTTCTACTTTTCACTGACCAAATTTATCTGCTATCAGCAGCTAACAGTATCAAAGCCACAGCCTGGACATTGGGCTGCCTTGAGATTTCCTCTGGTAAATCATTCTGTCTAGTCTTTATATTTAGTTTCACGCACTGTCTTGGAACATCAGCCAAATGTAAACAATATATTTTGCCAGAGGATAACTGCATGACCTCTGGTCTAGTTTCCAATAGTCTTTCCTTCCAACTGAAACCTTATCAAATTGGTTTTTACTGTCCAAATTTATTTTATCATTCCAGTCTTCTGAACTCTAACAAGTTTCTTCTTCTCTGATTACAACACTATAAGACTTCTCTGGCCAACATCTTGAAACCTTTCCAAACTCTTCCTGCAAACAAAATTTGAACAAAGGCTTTGAAACCACATGGTCAGGCACAGTCGCAGCAAAGACACTACTCTGGTATCAGTTTCCAGCTGTAGTAGTCAGCATTCCCATTTCTGGGACAAGATATCTGACACCAGAAACCTAAAAGAGAGATTCATTTTGTATGATAGTGTTTTTAGTGCTTTTAGGCCACAGTTGTCTGGCCCCAAGGCAGAAAAGGCATGGAAGAAAGACATGGCAGGAAAGCTGCTGGTGTCATAGTGTGCAGGAAACAGAGCAAAGAAGAGACGTTCCCAGTCATGCCCCAGTGACCCAACTCCAGCCAGGCTCTACCTCCTAACAGTACATTCAGCCATGAATTCTTCAATAAACTGATCCACTCATGAATATTGTATTCCATAAGCTAATCATTTTCATAGCTTTACCTCTGAATTCATGGGAACTGGGAGATCATTTTAGAACCAAACCATAACAAAAATGCCTATTTATTCCGTTAAATAAATTCCTATTTATCACCTAAGATAAGATTTATTTCAGCTGATCTTCATTCTTTTGGTATTAATCTTTGCTCCTACTACTTTTTCATTTAAAGTATACATTCCTGTTTTAGTGATCAGTTATCCCAGACACTTTATGAACAAAACTTCTTAAAGAGGAAATCCTGGCCTCAGTTCAATTCTCTCTTTAATCTGTTAAAATCCCATCCAAATTTGCTTTCTTTAATTGCATAGGAGATTTAGAAAAACATCCAAGAATCTCCAGGACTTTAACCTTTCTTTCCTTCACTTGTTTCCGAACTGTGTCTGTGTTGTCAGACAAAATATTGATGTAGTCTGCTTAGCTAGATTTAGTAGAATCTAGGACAGTGATTTATAGAGTAGAGGCAAATCCATGCTAAACCCCAAGGTCTGGAAGTTTAAGGTTTATGTTGATATCCATTTGGACTGGTATTTCCTCTACTTGCTTATAAAAATAAAATGATGTGTGAATGGGTAATGCAGAAACACAAAGCATAATGTTTAACATTATGTTTGCCACCTGCACGGCAAAAGGTGTGTTAGGACTTTAAGGATTCTCAAAGTGAAAACGTGTCAGTGTGATAAAGAAGGATAGGGTGGTCTTCTGGGTGTACCCTGAAAAGTGCACAGCACACTTTTAGACTGAGGGGAACAAAGGGTAAGGTTGGACACATATTTTTTCCTTATATGAATGTAAACAGAAAGTTTATAGCACATCTGGAAGATGACCACACATAGTTGAGTGTATACACAGGCAAGCTGAGCTCCTAACACATATGGCACAGAAACTATGTGTATGGATGCATGCACAGAACATTTATGTATTGCTGAGTATGTACACATATAGTGTACATATTTGTACTTTGCTGTCCTTGGGCTATTGGCCTGTCAGTCTAGATGCTGAGAAACAGGCCAGGTTGGCTTTTTGCCTCCAGCAGGATGTCCCAAGATAGACTTTTGCGTGTGGCACTCAGCCAGTACAACACATCACTACAGCTGGATCAGGAGGATAACACAACGAGGCCAAACCTGAAGTAAGAATAAATCCTGATGGTAGAATTTTGTAGGGGAATTTGGAGATTGTTTATCTATTTTTAATCCCCAAACATTATTTACACAGCCCCAAATGGAAGGAAACAGAGGTCATTCAGGAAAAGTTGAAGAAAAGGACAGTGAGCTCTTGAATGAAGGCACTGATCTCCATGAAACTGAAACTCCAGCCAGCCGTTAAACTGGGGATCCTGCCCAACGTGGTTCAAAGGTGTCCAAGAAAAGCCTCCCAGGTTTGGATCCTGGATTCAAGCTTCCTATTTACTGAGTTTTCCCTCAGGACGTTTACAAAAATTTAAAAATAGCATCAATATGAGGCCCAAGTTTATATAAGCACTTCAGTATTTTCTCGTATAAGCTTACAGCAGACATCTTCCTGGTGACATTAGGTTTCTAACTTAGTCCCCCCTAGTCTGCTTAAATCAGAAAATCTTCAGGAAGACATGAAATGTACGTTCAAGAATCGACACTGGGTACTATTTTAACACTTTAAAGATCTCTGAAATGATTTTTAAATAATAAGCTCCTAACAATACAAGAACATTTTGCTTATTAGCATAACCTTTTACCAACCACATCTACTTCCCATATGAAAATATAAGAATTCATAATTGCACTTGTTGGCCATCTGTTTTCTCTCCGAACATTACTTTTAAGTCCCTTTCTTTGGGTTGTTATTAAGATATTTTAAATCATGATGTTCTTACACAGAATGTCAGATAGAAATAATGATAATAAAATAAATGTGTAGAGCAATTTACTCAGAAACAGAAGAGAGCAAAAGAAAATTAGGGAATGTTTAATTCTAGGCAGAGGGCCAAACTATCCCAAACCCCCTCCTCCATCTGCCCTCGCCATATTTTTAAATATCCACCTTCAAGAAGTATAAAATTCTTTGTCTACAACAGCAGAGTTTCCATGGAGTTCAAGGCTCTGAAGCCAGACAGGCTGAATTCAAGCCCCAGTTCTTCCACTCTGCTGTATAACCTTGGAAATTTTCTGGCTGCTGACTCTTCGTGTATAAGCTGGCAATGATAGCAGTCTAAGACAGAGATTTTCAGAGAGGCTTAAGTTCGTATGTTTAGTACATTTAAGACAGAATTAAGTAAGCACTTAGTACAGCAAATTGCAACACCTCAGAGTGTTGACTGCAACTATGTTTTTGAGAATGTCTATATCATTATATGGTCACCACTTGGTTCACTAGTTTGCTGTAAATCAAAGATGGAGCTTGCTTTAGTCTATTAAAGGTGACCAGGTGCGTCTGTTCAGGAGCATATTATTTATTAACACACCCAGACAAATTTTAGCTGCTCATCCTTAGCTCCTCACTCAACACTTAAGAGCAGAAAAGGGACTTTCCCTGGATTCAGTGTGGAATCACATCCCTGGTTCCCCTTGATTAGTACATGTTTGGGCAGTACTCAAATACCCACTAAATTTCATATTAATCATGTCCATTGAATTCCACTGAAAAAGAATAATAAAGAAACCAGGAAAGAAGGTTTCTCTGTGACAACTTCAAGTATGTTCTATTTTTTTCTACAGCTATTATTAGAGAACTGAGCAGCTATATCCACCATACTTGTATCTTAATGTAAAATGATTACATCAGGAAGCATTTTGTTTTTGGTCTCATTTCAGTGCCTCTAAGAACCTACTAAAATATAGCTAGGCAGGTGCATTTGTAACAGGTGTACTCACAGCTAGAGGTGTGTGGCAGGTGCTTTTATGAGGCACGCTTACATGCAGGCCTGATTCTAGCTGGAGAAACTTACTGACTTCATGGAAAATAACTCAAAATTTCACAGTTGTCTTTTTTTATTTATAGCATTTAAAATTACAATTTTTCGTTATCCTGACCCCTGAAATAGTAGTTAAAATTTATTCAATTATTCAGTAAAACTTTTCATAACAAGTCAGTAATAAAACATACGTTTGCTGACTTGCTATACTGACACTCAAAAAAAGGGGGGAAGATAAGAGACGGAGAAAGGAGGAAGGCAAAGGAGATGAAAAATAGAAAAACGATTGTCTTGAACAGTTGGGAAAGGTATAGCTTCCTTTTCTTTTCAAAGTGTATGTTGATTCTACTTTTCTTACTAAACATTATCCTAATACATTTATTTTATCCTCATAGGTCTTTTATTGCTTATCATATATTGCTGCACTGTTAAAATAATGTATAAAATTAAAATCATTTTCATTTGTGTTTACTAGAGGCTTTACATTAAAAATTAACATCTGTTTATCATAAACATTCATAGTAGTAAATAAATGCTGAAAACAAAGTAGAAAATTTATAAACCTATAGGACAATTAAATATGCTAAATGTCATTATTTCACTAGATACACATTTCATACTGCATATTTTCAATTAATTCACATATTTATGGATGAACATTCAAGACAGAATGAAACAGTTCAGTATCATTTCTATTCTTTTATTCATTCAAAAAAAAAGAACTGAAAATCTTTGTTTGCTCAAATAGGAAAGTGAAAATGACCAAGTACTAGCACTCAATTCCTGGTACATCTCACGATTACATGTGAAAATATCATACAGCCATTATCCAAAACTATTTTAGGGCTCTACATCTAATATGGTGATGAGGCACCTACACAGTTTCATCAGAAGTAAAGAATCATGTACAAGGCTTTGTCAGCCAGTGTTTGCAAGCATTCAGTGTCTCGGTTTCTGAGAAATATACTAAGAAGGTTTCAAGAGGATATACCAAATAACTATTCATTACTCCTGCCACTCATTTACTCCAAATTTGCTCAAAAGAAGGTTAAGAACATAAAAAAGTGTTTTTAGTTTAATACAATTTTAGCAATATATTTCTAAGTAAAATGCTTTAATCTTATCATATACCTTAAATATATCTTTGTCAAAACTCACAGCTAAATATTGAATTCATTTCACTTCAGAAAATGTTTATCACTTAACCTAATTGGCAAAGGCACTTCCCATTATCAGATCCTTGATCAAATCAAACTAACATTGTGACAGAAAATGTTTGAGGTTATTTCTTAGTATGAAAATATGTTATGATTCTAGATAGCTAAGTAAGGTAAAAATATTAGGGGCAGTCAGACAGACTAGGTCCTTGAGAGGGTCCATGTAGAGGATGAGAACACATAACGGCATAGCTGGAGACACATCTGTCAAGATAATGGTGAAACAGTTAAACTTCATGACTATAAGTTTCCAAAAGGATAAACAACAAACTGATCATGATACTATAATTGGCATCACATGGTCCAATAAAGTTTAGATAGACATCAGTCACCCAGTTAGGTGACAAGGACCTTCTGATCCATCTCTTCCTAAAGAGGTCCTTGCTCTCTACACATATACTTTCTATGTGACCTGCTTCTCCACAGGATCAATATTACCTAAGTGACTATACTGGTGATCATAATGGGTGGTCATAGATTTTTTTCTAAACTTTTTATACATTATATATACACAAATCATCATCACATTCAACATTGAGAATTTATACCAGTATATGATACAGCTTAACTTTCATTTTTTCCATTCCCATACCCACTCTACAACCTCCCACACCCTGTATACATAAACTTTGTTTCCTTTTTCTATTAGTATCACATTGTTTTTCCTTTGTTATTTACCCCTATACCTTCTTTCCTTTTAAATATTTATTTCATAATATCTACTATATATAATAGAACTCATTTATATCTTCATTTTCTCATACCAGAGAAAATATATGACATTTACACATCTGTGACCTATTTATTTTGTTTATGAGAATATCCTGAAGGTACATACATTTCAGTATAAATGACTCAGTCTTCTCATTTTTATGACAGGATAATACTCCATTCTATAAAAGAACCACATCTTCTGTATCCATTCTCCAGCTGATAGACATTTTGGTTGTTTCCAAAATTTAGCTATCACAAACTGAGCTGCTATAAACATGGTTGCACAAATGTCACTGAAAGATATGAATCTTTCAGTTCTTTTGTGTATACACCTAGCAGAGGAATAGCAGGGTCAAATGGGACCTCCAATCCTAGTTTTTTGAGAAATCTCCACACTGATCTCCACAGGGGTTGTACGAGTCTACATTGACACCGACAGTGGAGAAGGATGTCTTTTTCTCCATAGTCTCACTGACATTTGTTGCAGGCTAATTCTGAAATAGCAGCCATTCTTTGTGGAGTGAGTGAAATCTCAGTGTTATTTTCATCTGCATCTCTTGAATGACTAGTGATGTGGAGCATTTCTTCATATGCTTCTTAAATGCTCTTACTTCTTCCTCTGCAAAGTGTCTGTTTATTTCATATGATCATTTTTAAATGGGTTTTAAATTGAGTGGGCTGATTTTTTAAGCTCTTTATATATTCTAGATAGTAGCCTTATGTTTGAGAAACAAACATAGAAGTAAAGATTTTTAAAGAGCTAGTAAAGATTTTTCCCATAATGTTGGTTGTCTTTTAACTCTGCCATTGGTTTCTTTTGTTGCGCAGAGCTTTTGAAAAGAGTAAGATCCCATTTGTTGATTTCTTCTGCTAGTTCTTATGCTATCGTCGATTTGTTCATGAAGTCTTTACCTAAACCAATGTCTTCAAGAATTCACCTACCTGTTTTGCAGCAGGTTTAGTATTTCTTTTTTAATATTTAGTTCTGTAATCCACTTTGATTTTAGCTTGGTACATGGTGAAAGAGATAGGTCTAGCTTTAGTCTTTGGCAGGGTAAAGCCCAGTTTTTCCAACAGCATTTGTTAAAAAGGTTAACTTCCCTCAATTGAAGGCTAATTGTCAAAGACAAGGTGACTCAACGTATCTGGAGTTGTTGCTGAATCTTCTAATCTACTCCACTGATCTTCAGGTCTGTTAATTTGCCAGTACCATGCAGTTTTTATTGCAATGGCTTTGTAATATATTTTCAAGTTGGGGATCATAATCCATCACCACCATCATGTCTTTGTTTCTTAGAATTGCTTTCGATATTCTAGGTTTTTTGTGGTTCCAGTCGAATTTTTGGATTTTTTTCTCTAGAGCTGAGAAATAATACTGTTGGGATTTCAATCGAGAATGTGTTGAGTCTTTATAGAAGTAGTGGGAGTATAGCCATTTTTATTATATTGGTTCTTCCTACCCAGGAAGCAAGGTATGTCTTTCCAATTTCTGATATATTCTATTTCCTTTTTCAGAGTGCTATATTTTTCAGAGTGCAGGTCTTTCACCTCTTTTGTTAGACTGATTTCTAGATATTTCATTTTTTTTGGATGCTATTGTGAAAGGGATTGACTTCCCAATTTCTTTCTCAGTGGGTCTGTTGGTATATACAAAGTCTATTGATTTTTGAGCACTGACCTTGTAATCAGCTATGCTACTAAATTTGGCAATTAATTCTATCAGATTTTGGTTGAGTTTTTAGGATCCTCTATATGTCATCAGCAAATAATGACAGTTTAACTTCTTCCTTTCTTATTTTTATTCCTTTTATTTCTTTCTCTTGCCTAATTGCTGTGGCTAATGTTTCCAGCTGTAGTGAATGGGAGTGGTGAGAGTAGACATCCTTGTCTTGTTCCTGATCAGAGTATGAACGGTTTGTTTTTGACCATTTAGTATGATGCTGTCAGTCAGTTTCTTGTAAATAGCTTTTGTTAGTTTGAGATAGAGTCCATCTATTCTGATTTTCTGCAGGGTTTTGGTCATGAATGGTGTGTTGGATTTTGTCAAATGCTTTTTCTGCATCAACTGAGATGATCATATGGTTTTTGTCTTGAGTCTGTTAATATAGTGTATTACATTTATTAATTTATGTATGTTGAAGCATCCTTGCATCCCTAGGATGAATCCAACTTGGTCAGAGTATATGATCTTTTGATGATTCTTTATATTCTGTTTGCCAGTATCTTAGTGAGGATTTTTGCATCAATATTCATTAGGGATATTGGCCTATAGTTCTCTTTTTTGGTTGGGTCTTTCGCTGCTTTTGGAATCAAGGTAATGGTTGCTTCCAGAAATGAATTTGAGAGTCCTACTTCCCTTTCAGTTTCATTAAAGAGTTGGAGAATTAGCAGCACTAATTCTTCTTTAAAAGTTTTTTAGAATTCAACAATAAAGCCATCAGGACCATGACTTTTCTCTGTTGACAGGTTTTTTATTACATTTTCAATTTCACAGATTGATATTGAAGTGTTTAATATGTCAATATCCTTAATTCAACTTTGGAAGTCCATAAGTGCCAAGAAATTTATCCATTTCTTCTAAGTTTTCCATTTTATTGAAGTACAAATTTTCAAAGTAAGTGTTTATTGGACTCTGGACTTTGGACTTCCTCTAGTTCAGTGGGAATTTCCCCCTTTTCATTCCTAATAGTATGAATGTGAGCCTTTTTCTTCCTTTGATAAGTTTGGCTAAGGGTCTGTCAATTTGTTCATCCTTTCAAAGAACTAACTCTTTGATTCACTGATTTTTGTCTAGTTCTCTTAGTCTCCATTGCATTAATTTCTGCTCTGATCCTTATAATTTCTTGCCTACAACAAGATTTGGGTTTGTCTTGCTCCTCTTTTTCTAGTTGCTTGAGGTTCAGCATTAGGTATTTTTGTTTTGTTTTGTTTTTGTTTTTTTAACTTTCTCTGTTTTCCAGGTGTAGGTATTCACTGCTGTGAATTTTCTTCATGGAACTACTTTCATTGGGTCCCATAAATTTCTATATGTTTTACTGAGGTTATAATTTAGTTGTAAAAACTCTTACATTTCTTCTTTAATTTCTTCAGTGACCCATTGGTTGTTCAGCAAAGTATTGTTCAATTTCCATGTGTTTGTGAGGATCCTGGGATTTATTTTGCTATTCAGCTCTAATATCAAGGCTCTATGGTCTGATAGTATACAAGGGATCACTTTAGTTTTTTTGTGTTTACTTACACCTGTTCTGTGAATTAGCATATGGTCTATTTTTGAGAATTATCCATAAGCAGCTGAGAAGAATTTAATTTCTGACTTTCTGGAGTAAAATACTCTTTAAGTATCTACTAAGTCCAATTGTTGAAGTTTAGTTTAGTTCAACTATTTCCGTATTGATTTTCTGTGCAGTTGATCTGTATTTTTAATACTGCGGGGTATTAAAGTCTCCCTATTGCTATTATATTTGTGGTTATCTGTTTTTTCATGTCCTTTAATATTTGTTTTATATAGATGGGTGCATTAGAATTTGGTGCATAAATATTTAAGATTGTTAGTTCTTTTTCTCAGATTGTTCCCTGTACAAGAAGATAGTATATTTCTTTGTCTTTTTATCAGTTTTGGCTTGAAATCTATTTTGTCTGCAAATCAGATGGCCACTCTTGCCTTTTACAATTTCCTGCCCATGGAGAACTGTTTTCCATCCCTTTACTTTTAGTCTATGGCTTTTTTTTCTTAGTTAGGTGTGTTTCTTATATGAAGCAGATTGTAGGATCTTGCTCTTGATCCATTCTGTCAGTCTGTGTCTCTTAATTGGCACACTGAGTCCATTGACATTAATGATTATGACTGATATAGGCAGACTTAGTGTGGTCATGCTTTCCTGTTCTTGTCTCTTTTATTCTTTGCTTTTCCCCTTTTCCCATCAGTTTCTTGTTTGGCCCAAAGGGTTGACTCTGTTGGGTCTCATGGGTTTGTAACTTTCCTTATGTTTCTGCAACATATTCTTTAGAATGTTTTGGAGTGCAGGTTTTGTATTTGTGAAGTTTTTCAGGTGTTCTTTGCCTTGGAAGTATCTCATTTCTCCATTTTGAAGAGTAGTTTTGCAGGATAGATCAGTCTGGATTGGAAGTTGTTTTCCTCCAAGGCTTGAAACACTTCACTCCAGGATTTTCTTGTACTGAGTGTTTGGGTTGAAAAGGCTGCTGTGATCCTGACAGGCTTTCCTTGGTATGTAATTGTTTTTTTCTGCTTGCTTTCAGTATTTCATTCTCTTTTTGGGGGGAATATATGGAACCTTTATAATTATATGCCTAGGTGTAGATATTTTCATGTCACAGCCAAATGGACTTCTATATGCTTCATGTATTTGTATCTCCAATTCTGTTCCTTTCCTGTGAAGTTTTCTGTTATTATCTCTGTGAACAGTTTATTATTATTATTCTGTTGTATTGTCCCCTGCTTCTTCGGTGACTCCAGTCAATCTTATATTATTCTCTTTGAATCATCTCGAAGTTGTTGGATTGATTTCTCATGGTCCCTTGCCATTTTCCATACATTCTGCCTTTCCTGTTTCTTGGTTGTGATCTTGTCCTCTAATCTGAAATTCAGTCTTCTGCCATATTCATTCTATTGTGCAAACTTTACTTTCTTGATGACCCAAACCTCTACTTGTAGCTGTTTAAAAGGTTCCAATGCTTTTGCTATCTCAGATCCTATCAACTCTGTGACTTCCTCTTTAACTTTATTAATCATATTGTTAACTGTATACAATGCCTCTGTTTTCATCTCAGAGATCAGTTCTGGTTTCCATTTTACCAGATCTGCTTTGGTTACCATCTCAAAGAATCCTGAGCCCTAAACAGTCCTAGTTCTGGCACACCATGGAAGACAGATCAGATATGAATATTTGCTATAAATGTGTCATATTGAAGAAACCAGGCTTCCCAATCCATCAGATGTCTCACAGATGAACTTTTCCATTTGCTCCTCAGGGGCTCTCCAAAGGAACTCTTCATTCTTTGATAAAGCTAGAAAAGTTAAATGTCAGGATTCTTGTAAGAAAATGCCACAATCTTTGATATTCAATTTACAAACATACTTCAATTAGTGTGTCATGAGCCAAATTACCCTCCTTTAATGTCATGTTTCATTCTTAACAGAAACTTGTTATAAAAGAGAAAGGCTTTAAATATATAGCACTTTGATGAGAAAAGGCAGCTCAGACAATATGAACAATGATTCCTTCTCTTGGTATTTGGCCCTTTTTCAACTACTGAGGGAAACTCAAAGGGGTCTAACTTTCTTTTGCAAAGAAGGGGAAGGCACTCATCAAAGAGAGAGACAGGAAGACCCACAATAGTGTTCCAGCCACAGAAAAATGACATGACAAAAGTTCATGCAGATGTTAAAGTTTAGGACACTGAGCCCTTAGAAGTACTGCTGTCATATAGCCATGTAAAGATGTGCACCACACATACATGTATCCCATATAAAGACTTCAAGATTGCAGGACTCTAAGTTGCTGAGGGTATTCTTGGCAATGGACTGTGCACAGTATGCATGGGGACCTGAGCTATCACAAAGTTGGCATGATTTCAAGGGCTTGAGGATCTTCTTTCCGAGATAAGATTTTGATGCTCAAAATTCCACTACTAAAGATACAATTTACTCTTATCCCCCATAAAATTGCTCTTCCAATCCTTTGGAGATAAACTACCAAATTTTAGATCTTTCCAACTTTTTACCTTACTTCTGTGTTTTACAACTCAAGCATAAATGAGATTTTTAACCCTTATCTAAACATATGAGAGTGGAATCAGGGAATACTGAAGGTAGTGGGGTATGTTAATAACATGAAAAGGGCTTCTTAGACCTAGATGGTTCATTTTGTCTCATGTGAATATACTCGATATGTGTTGTGGCTTCTAGCTCCAGGTTCTGGTGACCTCAGTCTATGATCCTCTCTGTTTCATCCATGTAGATAAGCTTCACTCTGTCCATCTCATTGTGAGTTGCAGGGTCCCAATCTTAGCCTCAGTCTTGACCTACCTAATCACTATTATAAACCTTGAAATGAGGACTTAGGGATACAGAGAAGAAGATTATAACCCATACACTCTACAACTACCTACCTCAGACACAGTGCTTGTTCCTAGGCACTTTTGGGCCTACAGTGAGGCAAGCTCTTCTTACCAAGTAGTCTAATTTTTCTAATTGGTTCTTCATGTTTCATCATCAAATGCCTGTATTATATAAGGAAAATCATGAAAGTCAAAATTCTGTCTTGAAACTTCTTACTTTTTGTTTCTTCAAAGCAAAGCTCTAGCAATAACCCACAGCTATTACTCTTAGAAAACAATTTATAGGATATTTTATACTCTTTAAGAATTTTATGTTCATTTATGGGAGAATCATCATGAATGTGTTTCAGCTATTGTGGGCTTTCTCCTCTAAGGGCTTCTCAGATCAACTGCTAAGAGAATCAGATGATCTCCATGGCTCTTTCACACTATAATTCAATGCTAAGTAGATAAGAAAGGACAGTGAAATGGAAGATTATTTCTAGTATACTTGTTTGCTATATGGAATCAGAAAGCATTGAACTTCTCTTTTGTCCTATATAATTTGAACAACTTCCCTATTTAACAAAAGATGAAAATAAATTACTTATATTTTATTTGAACACTATTCTGAAAGGTATAAATCACTACGTAAATATAGATGATATTTATCATCATTTTTTTCCAACAATGTGTCCCAGATGTCCATTTATACAGACACAGGGTATTCTATTTCTCTGAAGCAGAGGGAATAACTTTCTGTTCATTAAGTTTTCCCTTGTCCTCATCAGTCTATGGTATCTTGTGACAGCAGCCCAAGTGGGCTAAGACAAATTCTAAGAAAAAGAAGGTACATTAACATAGCCCCCACTCAAATTGTAGCCTGTTATCATTAGAATTTTAATTAATAACATTTTGCTATATGATGTTATCATTGTTACTTATAGGAAATTGTATCAAGGGCCGAGGAGTTAGCTCAGTGGTTCTGGCACCTGTCTTGCAAGCGCAAGGACCCGGGTTCGATCCCAGGTATCCACATACCATACTGGGTGTGGAGACTCATGCCCAGCAGCAACCAGTACCACATACCATAGTGCTGGGCGTGGTGGCTCACGCCTGTAATCTTAGCACTTGGAAGTCAGAGGCAGGAGGATTGCTGTGATGTGAGTTTGAGGCTGAGCTCAGGGCCAGCCTGAACCCCAAAGCAAGACCCTGTCTCAAAAAACCTGAAAAAAAAAAAAAGAAAAGAAATTATATCAAGGGCTGGGGTTTAGCTCAGTGGTTCTGGTGCCTGCATTGCAAGCACAAGGTCCCGAGTTTGATGCCAGATAACCACATACCACAGTGCTGGGCATGGTGACTCATGTCCACCAGCAATCAGCACCATATGCCATGGTGCCGGGCATGGTGGTTCATGCCTGTAATCCCAGCACTTGGGAGGCAGAGACAGGAAGATTGCTGTGAGTCTGAGGCTCACCTGGGCTACATAGTGAGCTCAGGGCCAGCCTGAACTACAAAATGAAACCCTATCTCAAAAAAAAAAGAAAAAGAAAAATTATATCAAAATGTATAATACTAAATATGGCAATAATTTAATTAGATTTAGCAAAGCTTCACATAAATTAATACATGATGCACACAAAATACTCTGGAGAAAAAAATCATAGTACCACTAGGAAACTGTTGTTGGAAAGATTAGAAATACAAAGAGCTTTCTAAATGCTGAAACCATGGGGATAGGTGTTTGTCTTAGCTCTTTTATTTTGTTCCTTTTCTTTTATTCTTTTGGCTGCCAGTGAGAAGAGTAACAACAATCTTGGCAAGAAATGTACACTTTTACTATATGTTCCGTTTATATATAAGATTTTTATAATAAACAGTGTAGTACACATTAATTTGTTCAAACTTTTATATTTGACACTTGCTGGAAAAATTATATTCCCATAGAACTAAAAAGTTCACTGCTACTTAAAAAATAAATAGATAATTATAACTTAATCATAAGAATTTAAGATGCTCAATGAAAAGTGCCTAACTGCATAGCAAAGAGTAGATAATTTAAGCGTATAATTTTTGGTAGGAACAGTCAGGACAGTAAACATGCACACAAAACTTTACAACAGAAAGACAACCACAATATTTACATTACCTGCAGAATTCAAATTTTGGCCTTACAAGGCAATCAGAAGTTCATCTCTGGACCGTAAGGGCAGTCTCATGCCTAGGAGACACTACAAAGACCTGGATGTAGGAAAGTAGACAACATCTCAGATGATTGTTATATGGTACAGAGAGAAGGTGAGATTGAAAAGAAAGCAGAGGTCACACTCTGAAGATCTTTTTGTTCCTTGATGAGAAGTTTACATTTTCTCTTATTTAAAATTGTTTTCTGTAAGCCAATAATCTCAAACCTGAATGGACACATGGTTCTCTACAAAATATTCATGTTTAGTTTCCCTCCTATACACATGAGTACTTAGGAAACATGAACATAAATGATGAAAATGCAACCATTTTTATTCTGCAAGTAAAATCCAAAACTGCCAGTTAAGGTTGAATTTTTGATAAATAGAATATGTAGTTAATTATGCTCCATATAATGCTTGGGAATAATAAAAAGTAATTAGCATTTATTTGAAATTCCAATTTAACTTGCTGTCCTCTAATTTTCTAGGAGCACAATCTCCTCAGATAAATGGTGTCAGAGGCTCTGAAGTGAGGCACAGGCACTAGCGTTTCTTCTCCTGTGCAGTCAGGATTCAGAAGCAGTGGTCTGAGCAGTGAACAATTATCAAAGAGTTTCTAAGAGGGCAGTGGCACATCTAGGCAGGTCATTGGGAAGAAAATTGTGACCACCATGCTGAAGAGACTAGAGGAGAGGTGGTTGGGACAGAAAGTTGGGGTATGGCCAGCATTTTCTTCAGAGAGTCTCTTAGCTACTTTTCTTGTTTCTCAGACAAAATAACTAATACTTGAAATTAGAGGAGGAAAGGTTGATCTGACTTTGAGTGGGGTTGCAATATGTTATGCCTAGGGAATCTTGGATGGCATGTGTAACATGTGGAAGATTCAACTCCTCCATAAATGGATAGAAGATAATAGTAACCTCTTCTGGAAAATTACTGTAAGGATTAAAGAAAAAATGCATTTAAATCCCTTCTTGTCACCATGGAGGCTAAACACCCAATGTATTTTCCCATTAATTACTGTATTGTAGTTATTAATTTAATTGCTCAGATTCTGGTACTTCTTTTTCTTCTCCCTCATGTTTTATGAATGCTTCTTTGTTTCTGATTTTTTTTGTTTTTGTTTTACTTTCATCCTTTTTCTCTTTCAGTAATGGCTTTTGGAATCCTAGAGTGTTACACATAGTTAGGGACATATCTGCTGAGGTCAGTACAAACCCACTTAAGCAATGGCAAGAGAAAATTTGATTCCTGAAACTAACTGTAGGATGGCTAGAGTCTTGAAATATTCTGCCTTCTCATTCAGACTATATAAACCTGCTATATTATTATGCAAATTAATCCAATAGTGCTCTTGGGAACAAGATTTTTACTTTTTTTTTTTTTTTTTTTTAGGTTTTTTGAGACAGGGTCTCGCTTTGTGGTTCAGGCTGGCCCTGAGCTCAGCCTCCAACTCACATCACAATCCTCCTGCCTCTGCCTCCCGAGTGCTGGGATTACAGGCGTGAGCCACCACGCCCGGCACTGTGGTATGTGGTACTGGTTGCTGCTGGGTGTGGGTCTCCACAC
>PVIR01017560.1:0-14892 GCA_004026965.1 Petromus typicus | reverse complement strand
GAGACAGGCGCCAGAACCACTGAGCTAACTCCCCAGCCCCTTTACTTATTTTTTTTAACGTGTCATCATGTTGTTCCACCTCCTCTGTTACACAGCCTGTATGCAGAAAAGTCAAGTAGGCAGGGTTTTTTTTTTTTTTCCCCCCAGCATTAGGCCCTAGATAAAAATAGATAAATAAAACTTGTAAACATTATTGTGGAAGTAACCTAGGAAATTTGCATATGGATTTTGTATTAGACAATGATAATGAACAAAGTCTTCTTTTTACAATATGGCTATGATATTACTGTTACATGGGAGAATTCTTAGTTTTAGGGGTTAATGGAGGTTAATCTTGCTAATGCCTGTAACTTAGTTTTGATGGTCTAGCAAAAACTATTCTTAGTAAACTTACACTACATGAATACATATATCAAAATGTATGTGTGTGTGTGTGTGTGTGTGTGTGTGTGTGTGTGTGTGTGTGTGTGTGTGCAAGGACAGAAAGAAAAGAGAAAAAAAGGGTAACGTTGAATCCAGCTGAGATATATATATCTATATATATAGATATATATCTATCTATCTATATATATACATACATACACACACATACACACACACACACACACACACACACACACACACATATATATATATATATGCTTATTTTGCTACTTTCTAAAGGACATACAATTAAATTGTAAAATAAAACAAAGAAAAGTAAATTTTTTAAAAAGTTAAAAATAATACATGGCTTGTTGTCTAAAAAAAAAAGGATGAGCAGTCTGCAGAGACCTGGGTTCCAACCTTTGGTGGATAACTTTTTATTAGCAAGGTGCCATTGCACAGATTGGAGAACTGGTGTAAGCCGCAGTTTTCTATGTAAGGAAAGAGGCTCATAATAGTAACAAGAATACCTATGTGTTGTTCAACTGCCACTGCTGTGTGACAGAAAAAGATAGTGCAATTAGCACCAAGACCTGTTACATAATACAAGCATAGGGTTCTCTGGGACCTTTAATATTTTTAATTATTTAATGATTAAATAATTAAAGTTATTAATATTGGGAAATCTGGAAGGAAACTCAGGAGACTGCTAGAATCACCAATCTGTGATTTCTGCCAGGTTACTTTTTTTTCTTTAGGTTTTAAAAAATGTATCTGTCGGCAAGAAACAGACATCAGTAGAAAGCTGGATTTTTGTAGGTTTTCTAAGTGCTAAAAGAGAGCACCATTCTGTGCAGGAGTTGGTATAAAGATGGTTTCCCCTCTTGCTGTCATCTCCACAGCCAGCAATAAACAAATCATAAAGAAATGTGCTCAGAAATTTCAGCTCCACAGTAATAGCTGAAACAAAAGCAGAAAATTGCAGCTCTCTGTGTAATAACTAAGCCTCTTGTTACATGCTGCTGTATTAAATATAAAACATTTTCATTTCCTTTGTATAGGAAATTCAATAGGACCTGAAAAGGGGGTCAACCAAGTATTGTGACTCCCACAATAAAATGTGAGTGGTGCTAATATTCCTTTTCCAAGTCTCAAGTGACTGCAAATAACCAAACAGATAAAATGTAGCTTTCATAAAACTCAGGGTTTGGTGGAGAATTAGCATGAGACTTTGCTCTCCACTTGCTCAGAGAAGGTTGGCCAAGGGCTTAGATTTATGCTGTGAAATTTAAATAGTTTTCTCCCGAGGTTTTCTTGACAATATCATTGTATGCAGCTGAGTTAGTTTATTGGCACTTTTGTGTAGGGATTGTTTTCGGAGGAGTGAGGAGTATAGGGGGTGTAGGGGTGGAGGTAGCCTACTTCTTTAAGAAACCCAGAACTTATGGGTCTCCAGAGGATTTTAAAGCAGGGAATTTGGAAGAGTAACACATGCACGAGTCTCCAAATGGTGAGGCAGAATCAACAACATTTATAAATTACATTGGGAAAAAAATAACATGGTAAGATCACAGTTCTTTTGTTGAGGTGTTTATAACATAACACATGGCTTCATCTTACCAGACTTCCGAAATTAGAATGATATCACTAGGAGATTTTTATGGATCAGGCTTTGAATTAACATGCAAGTTTGCAGGGAATTTTGTGCAAAGATGAAAGCTCACAGTGAATTCAAACCCAGGTATTTTAGCAGCCAAAATGGTTATTCATGGTGTTGCCAATACAAGTCTACTAATTTAGAACTGAGGAGGAGGAGCCACAGGCTGGAGGTAACAAAGAGATTAGGTCTATAAGCAATTCAGGGAGAATTTAATTACTAAATATTGGCTAAATAATGGCACACATAGCTAAGGGCAACAGTGGATGCAGGAATTGTAAATTAGTTCAAAGAAGCAGAAGGGAAATGAAATCAAAAAGGAAAACAAATCAACTTTCTTACAAATATCCTAGGGTTAACTTGAATAAGCCTCAGTAGATAAGAAAGTCAAGGCTTCATCCTTTAAAGACTCTGTCCTTTGAAAAAGACACCTAAACAGCAGTTCATTGATTTCCACAAAAGGCCAAAGACCCATGTCATCCACCCAATTGAATTCTTTTGTGCTGTACATGTGTTTACCCTATATTGTCTGTCTTCTTACAATTTTATCTCCCCATGTATACATTTCTCACACAGTTGGTAGGACAAAATTATTCCATTCTAGCCAACATTCACTTTATAGTCACCTTGGGAACTGACATTTCCTTCTTGCCCTTGCAATACACAAGAGGAATTAAAGGTCCATGTCCTGTGCCTTTAATGTTTTCTCCCTTCCATGCAGTTCAAGGATACTAGCTAAATACCAGTACTAAGAAGCATTCATCACAAGCCGAAATTTAAAAAAACAAAACACATTTCCAATAATAATTATACTGTTCTGAAAATGACTGTATTTCTGGACAAGGAAATAAAAAAGAAGGAAGGCCAATATTAAAATGCCAAAATAGCAGAGGATGCTTGTGAAATGGAGTTTACAATGGTTCTGCCAGGAAGCTTGCGCTAACATTAGAAGCCTGTGAAAGCTGGCAGCGCAGGCTCACGTGGAGCTGGAGAAACAGTGTTTTTGTATATTCCAATTCCTGTTGGTTCTGATCCCTTGAATGTTGCTTGGGGTATTACACTCCCAATTCCAAACAAATTTCAGCTAAACCTCAAAATATTTTCAATGATAAGAAACCAAACACGATTTTTACTAAGCATAATAAATCAGTACAAACCTCAGTAAAGCTTCAGTATTCCTCTGAGAATGTGAGGTGTTAACAAATCTCCCCGGAAAGAGCTGTTCCTCCTTACATCTCGTTGTCAATAGTTTCACTTCAGCTCTGTCACTTTTACTCCACTGCACCTCTTGCCCTAGCTTCAAATGATTTTTGAATCAGACTCCTTATTAAAAAAAAATAACCCAATTGACATTTATTGGGCAGGTGGAAACCAGGCATCTTCTCTGTAGGAAGAGAAAATTATTTTAGGACTGTTCCCCACACTCTTGTCTTTCTGAATAAGTGAATTTCAGTACCTGATCCAGATCACAGTGGTCATCTATTAACAGGAAGCAGAAATGAATTTGACTTTCTCTCTGGCAACTTCCATACTCCGATTGTGCAATAATATGCATCGAGGTAAGAGCCTGGGACAAGAATGGTCTGTCTGCAGGGGGCACAGTAGACTGTCATCATGTTCTTCAGGCCAAGGTATAGTACACCCTTCCATATAAGGACCTACTGAGAGAGGGGTGCTGTTAATTCCCTGGCAGTATGCTTTACTTTCTATTGTCTTTTCCACTGAATCTCAAATAAATATTTTGCTTTTCATTAAAAAATAAAATGGAAGTTACACCAGTACATTGGTGATGAGCTTTTTTCCCCTTTTGTCTTGCTGTCTTCTCTCCTCTGTCATTAGTTCATTGACCTATCAGTTTGAAACAGCTGGCTTAGAAAAGATCCTCAACAGATTTAAACCAATATTTGATTGGCATAGGGCTTATAGTGACATCCTAAATACACATAGAACATGCATGGTGGGTTTACCCTCTACCTTCCAGTAGCTTCTTTTACAGAAAATGAGAAAACAGATTGATTAAGGAAACCCAGAAGAATAAATAAAGGTGAAGAATCTGCTGATGCAGTCCTAAACGAAGATTGAATTACTATTCCTAGATTTATGCTTAGAAGACAAAGGAATCCATATCAGCTTTTGCCTGTCTATATCTTTCCTCCAAGCTTATATATAGATATATTTTAATTTAATCACTGACATTATTCCTGCAAAATACTTTTTTATCCTCTTTTATTGATTTATAACTTATTTTTCTTATCCTTGTCTAGACTTTTCATACATGACCCAAGAGCTAAGGAACCAGTCAGTCCTCTCCTGTTTAGAGTGTCACTGTGAGGTGATCCTAAGTGGCTCCTACACACGATTGTCAATATGTATCGATGGGATCCACAGGCACTCTGCATGATCCCGCTCTGGAGGGAGTGAGCCAATGGCAAGTGGGGCAGGGGAAGGAGGTGGTCCTGCTGCAGGCCGGAGCTGCTGAGCAGCAAAGGGATGCTCAGGGGCCATCGACAAAGTGTCAGACATTTCACATTTCTGGCCAGCATTGTGCCTAACACCACATCAAGCAGAAACATGATTATTCCCTGTACAGAACCAACGGACACACAAACACGCAGAAACAAATACAGATTCTCCACCTTTTTGTTCCCCCCTAGCTGCTGCTTCTCACATTTTTCTGTCTTACACATACACACACACACACACACACACACACACACACACACACACACACACGCACAAATAGTCTACAGGGAAATTAAGCAGTGCCAACGAAACACTGTACTGAGAAAGTTCTTGGATAAATTAACAACGCAATTACATTACATGACATGCCACAAGATGGATGAGGAAAACTTGGCTGGTATTATGTTCTGTTTTCAAATTGCAATTTATTTGAGGGTTTTAATGGATGCCTTATTAAAACATCTCGGCCCTGGTCAGGTTTCAGCATATGTCACAGTGGCCTGTGATTGATGACACCCTCTGCTGCTTCTCTTGCACATTTGCAGGGAATTTAAGCAAAGAGGGAATGAGCTGAGGCCTGGCTTTGTATTGATCGTGTAGAGGTGCGCTGCCTGGGAGCACAGTGTAATAACATTCTCTTAGCTGAACTGCTTCACATGAAGGCATTTATTACAAGAACTAAAATGTTATATTGCTCAGAATAAAAGAATATTGTGCAAACAAAAGACTTAGCAGTAAGTGGGGGAGCACAAGAGAGACCAGGGCATGCTAGGGAACTGGTCCTTGTTATCCTGTAGACATCACATAGCCCAGTGTTGGTGGGGAAAATACAAAAATCTGTGCTTCAGAAATGAGGAGAAAAGAAAGAAAGAAAAACTGCAGTGCAATTTATCTTTGAATATTCCAGCTGGTTAGAGGCAACAGCTGAGTATCATGTAGGACGGACTGCTGGATAAGCATCCTGAAAGCCACAGGAAAATGACTAAACATCAAAATGGGTCCTAGGCCATTATTCCTGCTGCCATCTGAAATCTTTCCTGTTTCAGCCAGGCTCTGGGTAAAGAACTTACTAGAACCCATCAAAACAATGAGAGCTATTCATACCCAAAGAGCACTATATTGGGACTACATCCCCTGTATGGAAGTTGAATTTATTTCTATGATGTTCTAACTTCAAAAGGACTCCACTTGTAAATTCATTACTGTGAATTTCATAGTTTCTTAAATTAATTGTCAGATTTGCATACTGCTCAAAAAAAGCTTGATGCCAATTGTATAGATGTCAAATACATGTACACATCTACTTAGGGATAAAAGACTAGCAGAATATACATTTTAAAGGGTAATTTAGGCATCAGGAAGGCAAATAAATAAGAGATAATAGAAATTTTCTTCTCTATATTTTCTTGTAATTTTAAAATTTTCTGCAATAAACACATTAATTTTAAAATTGGAAAAAGAAAGAGTATTTCAAACAAATTTAGGTATTCCTCTTAGATACCATAGAAATAGGTATTCTTCTGACTCTAGAATGAGGGTAAATGACTAAGAATCATTTTTAGTGACATGAGAGTGAGCAGAATCTATACATTAAAATTTAAATAAAAGCAAATCAGTAATAAATGAGATACAGTGATAATGCTCTAAACAATGCAGAAAAGAAAGCTAAAAACCAGAAAGACAGCAGAAAATACAGTGCATTCACAAGCTCTGATAACATCAGGGCATGTCAATCCCAGTCCAAAGGACTCATTTTTACTTTTTTCTTTTTTGCTTGACCTACTATGATTGTCATTATTTGAACTGCCACATTTATTATTTTGTTAGCCTTTGAGGGACTATAAAATCTCACCTAATTATATTGAATCACCTCACATCACAGCTGAAGCCAAACAAGGTGAGTAAATGACCACCAGCTTTCCTTGAAATATAAGGGAAGAAATGGTTCAAGCATGAACAAACAGCAGAAAACAAGAACACTTGGGGAAGCTAGTTTGATGGGTCTCCCAAGAAAAGGGTACTGAAAACATTTTTTTTAATGCTGACAGGAATTGTTAAGTTGTAAAAATGGATTTCCAAGTATTGTCAAGTGAATGGACCTTTTAATGTACAAAATATCAAATTTACAGTCCTGGGATAGATTGTGATAGCTTTGCCAGAGTAATACTGGAGAAAAGAGGAAATATTTGACCTCTCAGGCTCCTTTCTCTCTTGAATTTCAGATTTCATGTTCCTCCTCTGTGTCATCTCCTGGCCTTGCATCTTTTGATTGAATGTGTTCTTGTTCGCCCTCTGTGGAAGTGGCTATATAATATCCGAAGCCCTCGGTTTCTTTGTCGTAGTGTGAAGAACAATTCTCCAGTCTCGGAGAATGACTTCCATTGGTGCAAAGTCCATGAAGGGCCCTGCCTCGTGTTTCTATGGTGCAGTTGTCTTGAGACAATGGGTCTTCTCACCATATGTGCGTACACCAACACACAGCACCATTTACCAACTGTTCATTGCCAAGTTAAAATGAATCAAAGTGATGCGGTAACAATGAGGTGCAGACCCTGGCCTTAAAGAGTGAAAACAGAAATATTCAAAAACATTTTTTGTCCAGGTCAGCCTGAGAGAAGACTTATAGCTGCCATAAAAAGTTCTGCACCTTTTAGGATTATTCACGTATATTTCATTGAGGAATTCATGGTCAAAACACTGGTTACTGGAAGGAGTATTTTGATAGCCTCAAAAACCTGACTTTTAATTTTATCTGAGTGATTCTTTATCTCCATGTAATCGGGGAGGAATTTGAAATAAAGTCTTGATAGACTTTTGACTGAAAATCAGCCTTGTTATTAATGGGAGAATAAAGAGACCATCCCCCAAGAAAAGGTTTAATCTGTCAGGAATGAAGTGAAAAGTATGGCCTTGACATGCTATTCCCAGTAACACAAAGAAGATGATGAACCCACAGCCAGATGGAGCAGCAGTGAGGAGGAAATGGCAGAGACAACTCTGATAGGAACTTGAGAGAGTGAAATTTTCAGGAGCAATATCCTGTGACAATAGAGTGTACAGAAGTTGGGAAAGTAGTGAAGAAGACAATAAGCACACAGAGGAGTACAAGAGCATAGTGGAAGGAGAATGCTGTGCAGGACACAAAAACTTTAAAAGGTTTCATTATTTTGAGTAAATTCTCCTTAGCTCCACAAAACATATATAAGGAGCAGATCAAAAAAGAAACTTAGTGGAGATTTCTCAAAAAGCTAGGATTGGAGGTCCCATTTGACCCGGCCATCTGCTAAGAAGAATTAAAAGAATTCAAAAGATTCATATCACAGCGACATATGGGCACCCATGTTTATAGCAGCTCAGTTTGTGATTGCTAAATCATGGAAACAACCAAAATGTCCATCAACTGGAGACTGGATAAAGAAAATGTGGTTCTTTTATAGAATGGAGTATTACTTTGCCATTTAAAATGAAAATATTGAGTCATTCATACTCAAATGGATGTATCTTCAGGACATCCTCATAAGTGAAATAAATAGGTCACAGATGTATAAATATCATATCTTTTCTCTGATGTGAGAAAATAAAGTTGCAAATGAGATGTAGTATGTATCGTTGATATTGTGAAATAGAAAATATTTAAAAAGAAAGAGTATAGGGGTAAATACTGAGGGGAAAAGAATGTGACAGTAATAACGAAAAAAGGAAACAAAGATTATGTATATAGGGGGTGGGGGGCTGCAGGGTGGGTGGAAAGGGGAAAAAATGAGAATCAATTCATGTCATATTCTAGTACAAACTCTCAATGTTGAATGCGATGATGATGTGTATTCATAATGTACCAATAAATATTTAATTTTTTTAAAAAGGAGAGTTAGATTTCTATGCAGTATTGATACTACTTTTGGTACATTCTATCAACCACTGCTAAGAGATACACAGTAATTCAAAACTAGTGTGTGTGTGTGTGTGTGTGTGTGTGTGTGCGCATAATCTGATGCCTAACACTATCTATATATGTACAAAAGTTCATGGTGGTCTGTGTTATTCTCAAGTAATTCTGAAATTTTCAAAGTAACTACTTGATTGATGTTTACTAAATGCATTAAAGACTAATTTTGGCAAAATCAATCAATGGTCAATTTCTTGAAAAACTATCAAGAAGCTTAGAGAATTTACAGAAGGTTAAATAAAAGAATAGAAGCAAGCAGATCAGCAGAGGACTTATTAGTCCTGGAAGGCTTCACTACCACGTCGGATTATAAGTTTTGCAGAAAGACATCAGGTCAAAGATATGTAGTTAAGCACCTTATCCTAGACTTTCCCCGTGTACTGTCTGGGTTCTAAAAGCAGCAAGGCAGAGAGGGCAAGCCCAGGGCACAAGCACCTCTCAAGTTTCTGCTTCATTCTATTTGCTTATGTTCCACTGGACAAACCAAGTCCCCAAATCAAGCCTAGTGTCCATACACAGGGGAGACTCCACAGCATGAATAGAAGGTGAGAGTCTTTGGGCGCCATTACTATAATAGACTGCACACTCAGCTTCTTGCTTCTATAATGCAAGGAAAGTCACTAGAGGTTTTCTCCCATACAGCCTGTTCACAATTAGTGACTAAAATAAAGAGGAATAAAGTAATATTAGGAAAAATAATGGATAATGGGTGGTCAACTAAATGATGAATAACCTTCATGAATACCAATTATGTTTGTGAAGTAGGCTGCATTGTATCCAGAGATACCTAATTTTTTTCCTTAGAAAATTATGGACTATGAACCAGTATTATCTGCAAGGAGTACATGACCTTCTGAAATGACCAGGTCCTTGTTATAATTCATATGAACTTTTGATCTAACCAAGAAAACAGTAAATTATAATCTTGGTCTGTTTTATAAAAGGGCTCTAATAAATATTCCTCAACTGATTTAGGTTACATCTTTTCACATTTCAATTCTTATGTTTCAGTAAAAAAGTAATTGAAACTAAATACAAAAACAAATATTTTAAAAGAATGTCATTCCTGTAGAAACTTGTTGAGTGGCATATGCTGTTTCTTCCTGTTTGCTAGGTAAACCACAGTTACTGCACAAAACCACAACACCGAAAGTACATGGAGAACAGAAAATAAGTAGATATTTTCTGGCAGTTTAGTGCACAAATATAACCTCTAACCCACAGAATCTAAAGGTTAAGTCGCAAAACCGAGTCCATTAACCTTTCTAAATGGTTGTGATATTAAAAACTGACTCTTAATAGCTAAGGGTCATCATCTAATGCAATAACCATCAGCGATAAAGAATTATAGATTAAGAACATTATCTATCTATAAAATGGTCATTTATGACACTTGTGCAGAGAACAACTCTAAAATGCACATATACCCAGAGCCAAGAGTTCAGACCTCATAATCTACATGATGCTTTTACTAGTGTCATTATGATATTAGTTAATTCTTAGGAGAAAATCATAACATTTTTAAAAGGCTCAAGTGTTTATTGCAAGAATAAAACAAGTAAGAGAAAGTCTTCAAAATTCCCTTTTGTTGAGCTGTAACTCTCCCAGGTGAGGCTGATGGCTACAGAAGGCCAAATAGAGAACAAAAACGCCTTTTAAAATTATCGACTTCTTGTATCAATGACCGAACTTTGACCTTTTATGCATATTATATCAAGTAGCAATTCTTTATTTTGGTTTCTATCACAACTTAATAATGTAGTTATATGTTTATGTGTCATACACCTGGATATATTATGTTTAATTCTATACATTTGATAGAAACATTATTTTCTCATAATAACTCAGCCTTGGTGAATATTTTAAAGGTGAGAAATTGAAAAAAATATAATCTTAATTCTTCAAAAGAGAATTATAAAATTATACTAAATTAGCTGTACTTTCTAAACATATGTGCTACTGTATATTACCCCATATTTTTTGTTCCACTCTTATGAACCCAGAGGATAGATACTGAGGTTTGAAACTTTATTCTAAGGAGAGAGAGAGAGGACAAAGAAATGAGGGATGAAAAGACAGACAGTGATTACTTTAGGGTGTTTATATTTTATGGATTTTTTGTGAAAACATTTGTTGAGATCACTCTAATGTTTTTCTGCGAATTATTTCATATTTTTTACTCAAATTCTCTTCTCTCCTTTAGAAGTAATAATTTGTACCATAACCAGGATAATATGGCTGGGAATTACTGCCACAGTTTCGTATTGTTTTTATTTGAAATTCCAAACTAACACTAAAAATTACATTGTTCAAAGACACAGGACAGATGTACTAATCAGGAATTGTTATTTAATCAGATTTGTCTAAAATGTGTTTACAAGTATACTTACAACTTGTAAAATATGCACTCTTTATCTCAAAGAGCTATAAACAAGGCATGTAAAATAATCTAATTTTAAAAAGTTAGATTTTTCCAGTTTCTGAGAATTGAAATTCTGTTGTTTAGAAACTGAGCCCACAGAAAAGAGGCAAAAACTCTGTGGGAAATACAGATTCTAAGCTCCAAATGGAGTGCAATTTCATCCCAGAATCCTTCAAGATATTTATTATCAATTTCTTTGAGATCCACTGGGATAGGGTGACTGACACCTGGTTCAGTGCTGATAAATACTGAGTAAGATTCAAAAGCCTTTGTCAAATTGAATTACTTCAGAGAAAATCTCTTTTGCATTTCATGTCCAGATGTCAAGAAATTCTATAGGATCAGATTGGTAAATCATTTTAGTAAGTCATATATTAGTCAATTGGATGCCATAATCAAATTTGTAGGCTAGTAGGAAATTAATCTCCAAGGTCTAATGTCTTTTCAATAATCACAAAAGTTAAAATTTTTTGTCATGTCAGACAATAAGAAGTTAAATTTCTATTACATTTATCTTTGCAATCAGCATATCTAACATGGTGACCAGAGCCAGTAAGTGAACTGAAAATCAACAATAACAAATATTGAGCACCATGCAGTTGAATGCTTAGAGCATTTCAACAGAAAGTAGCACCCTATAAGCTCTTTTTCTAAAAAAAATTATCTTTATTGATACATTATGAATATACATCATAATCGCATTCAGCATTAAGAGTTTGTACCAGAATATGACATGACTTGTTTCTCAATTTTTCCCTTTTCCCCCCGCCCCGCATTCCCCCGCACCCTATATGCACAATCTTTGTTTTCTTTTTTCTTTATTATTACCACATTCTTTTCCCCTCTTTATTTACCCTTACATTCTTTCTTTTTAAATATTTCCTACTCCACAATATCAATTATACATACTACAACTCATTTACAACTTCATATTCTTATATCAGATATGAGAATCTGTTACCTGTTTATTTCGCTTATGAGGATGCCCTCAAGGTACATCCATTTGAGTATAAATGACTCAATCTCTTGAGGGGTTTTCAGTCATATTCACTACATGGCCACTGCTATGGTCTGAGTGTCTGTCCCACACCCTACACATATGGATGTCAACATCCCAAACCCAAGATAAAGATGTTAAGAGGCTGGGCCTTTGAGAAGTGACCCGGCCATGAGAGTACAGGGCATATGAGTGGAATTAGTGTCCTTATAAAAGAGGTCTGAGAAAGAACTCATGCCTTTGCTATCACGTAAGGACTCTGGATTATTTATGAGCCAGAAAGTTGGTTTTCACTAGGATTCTATTAGATCTGGAACTTCCCAAATTCCAGCACCGTGAGAAACAGATTTCTGGTGACTGTAAGTCATTTGTTCATGATATTTTGTTACGGCATCCCAAATGGACTAAGACAGCCATTAGGTACAAATAAGTTGAAGGCAGATAGATATCTTTGTTTTGGTACATGCCCTGAGGGTCTGTCCCAAGTGTGGCTACTTTATCACTTTGCTTTTACTCAGATAATAATTATCCAGTTTTGCCAAACACAGTCCCTAAGTACATATATTTCATGAAATAAGAGGAAACAATGCAATTTTCTAATAAATGCAGCATTTAAAAAAAACTTATCGCCAGCAGTTTTAATTCCCAAAAGTATCTAATGTATTATCTCTTATTACAAATATCTAGAATTTTCCTCTGTAGTTATTCTTATAACTTTTATAATGACTGCCTGAGATATATGAAATATATTCTTCTTTCCTGATTCTTTCTACTTCTTGCTATTGACCTTTTCCCACTGTTCTCTACACTCTTCTCTCATTTCCCCTCCGCATTCTCCTTTTGATTTTTGGATACTCCAAGTAACAATGGAGTAGATTTTTCTTTCTTCATGTTTCTTTTTCTTGGACTGCCAAGCAGCCAACAAGTTTTGTTGCATCCACTATTACTTCTATCATTAACCAGGAATTGATATACCGGTGAAAGACCCTGTTGTATATGAGGTATTATTAGAAAAGATAGGCCAATCACTTTTGAAAACTGTACACGAGAGTGTTCAAAATAGTCACCTTAGAAACCACATGATGTATCTCAACAATACAGATATTTAAAAAGTAGAACCTCTCTGGAGTTGTCTCTAGGACTTGACACATTTTAGTGAATATTCATTTAGATGTATAAATTTGAGTATTTTTAAACTTAAAAATGGTTCAGAGAATGGATTGGAAAAACAATAGCTTCCTTAGCTTTCACTGGAAACCAAAAGTTTATTATGTAAAAAAGTTTGTAAAGCTACATCTCTTTTCAAGTAGAAATATGGTTCTGCTGAGATAATCGGGCAGACTGTGCCTTCCTTTGGTGGAAGACTATGGGTTCCCATATGTCTTACAGAACCAGATGACTATTAAGGAGCCAGAAAGCTATTTCTGCACACTTCTATGACTTAAAGATACTCCTGCAATTAAGTACTGAATAAAGAGGATGGGGACTTTTCTCACCAGATGCTATTTCCTACCAGCACTCTGCTATGTGCCCTGAAATTTCAACAGACAGTAGGAAATACTTTGATCTATTTCTTCGTGGATCTTCTAAAAGTCTTATATATCTTAGCATATTGTATTTCATGGATCTTAGAAAAAGTTATGTGATTCATTCAGGCAAAGACCCAAGAATTTGTGTGACTTTTTACTTTACCAACTCCTTTACACTATTACTCTTTCACTTTTGCTAATGCCTGACCTTAGGCATTGAGGTTGAATTGTTCCATTATCCCACAGCTACGAAAGGACTGACAGCTATTCACTAAGAAGATGAATGCAGAAATTGTTGTTCAGTCTTAGTTTGTGGTCCTCTTCCCTTCACAGCTGATCTGCAAGGGGTGCATGAGTCACGACACACCTCAGAACATCAGAATTGCGCATGAAACATCCAGATACATGAACGTTCCCACTATTTTTTTTCTCTTCTCAACTAATTTTCAATCACTATGAAACCAGAAACTTACTTTTTTAAGACTTCGACAGAAAAATCTCTATTTTTCTGGAGAAATAATTATTCTACTTTGTCCTCAGTTTTTACCTTCAATTACTTGTGTATATTTTTTAAAGTTCCAAAATGTAGCAGAATCACATAGTGGTTTATAACGTGTGTGTGTGTGTGTGTGTGTGTGTGTGTGTGTGTGTGTGTGTGTAAATTTAAAAAACTGATATTGCTTTCAATATTCATAGTATAATTCTTAAATTTTCAGCTCGATATTTTGTACTAAAAGTTTTATTAAATCTATTTGGGGTTGTTCATATTATCAACATTACAGAGAGAGCTTATCAAAGAGCTCTGATTCAACACCAGCCCAACAGTGCCAGTTATCGGTTGAATGCCTTTCATCTCCAAGGGTATCTTTCACTGCCTACTTGTGATCCTGAAACATTTCTCCTTTGCCAGCTGTCATGAGGTTAATCTATGTTAATGGAGAAAGGGAAGGAGCTCCTGCTCCTGATTCCTATGCACTTTGGTTCTGCCTCTGTAGCTATCTATCCGCAAGAGGAACACCTGTGGAGCTTACACCCTTGAGGACCCACCTCTGATGACTGGTAAATCATTTTTGATGGGTTAAGTCAGTCCTAGAGAAGAGTTCCATTCCCCTTATCAGAAATTTCTTTGGAGTCAACATTTGATCCACTTGTAAATGAGCATTTGTGGTATGCAAAAAGAAGCAACCTAGGCACTCTCCTTCTGGAACACAAATATTTTCACATTATAAACTTTTGGCTTTCACTGAAATGTGTTCTTTAACAAAAATATACCACATAAATCAGAAATATACAAGATGAACCAATCTAGTGTCAATGTTATACAGAGATGCACTGATTGACCATTTTGAAACCAATAGCAACAATGGATGTCTATTGAGAATGGTAAAGTGGAATGAGGGATCGAATCTGGATCTTAGGCAATGCTACTGAACTGTTGTATTGTCTAACCTCAGGATCTCTATCTTCAAAGTTATTGTAATTCTTAAAATTATTCTTTAGGGTTTTAGCAGT
>PVIR01017559.1:0-34766 GCA_004026965.1 Petromus typicus | reverse complement strand
CTATACTATTAACTTCTGAATCGTCATCTTATGGCATGTCGATGAAATAGTCATGTATAGTACCTTTACCTCTATATTTCTGAAACTGACATGGTAAATTTTTAAAAAGAACTATGATATACAGAAGAAAGCAATGATGCTAGGCTAAGCTTACTTTTTTTGGTGTTGGGGATTGAACCCAGGACCTGGTGCATGCTAAGCACATGCTCTACCACTCTGACACAGCATTAATCCAGTAGTTTACAATCGCCTTGTGGTATAAGAAAGAACATACTTAGAATACATCTGGTACACATGGTGATGAATTATAGCCACAAATTTGAACAACAACAACAAAAAAACTTTAAAAGTATCTATGTGACCTTTCTTTCTGAGTAAAGATGCAAAAAGAACTTCACCCTACTATACTCCCTCTTTCATCCATACTTCCCTAAACACCATCAATTTAGCCGAGACATCCACCTTAGGGCAAATGTCATCTCTAAACCCAAAGTCATGTAGGGAACGAACAGTTTCTACCTGTCAGAATACAGGTACTTGCAACTTGTTTTTTTTTTTTTTTTTTTGAGACAGGGTCTCCCTTTGTGGTTCAGGCTGGCCCTGAGCTCAGCCTCCAACTCACATCAGCAATCCTCCTGCCTCTGCCTCCCGAGTGCTGGGATTACAGGCGTGAGCCACCACGTCCAGCACTGTGGTATGTGGTACTGGTTGCTGCTGGGTGTGGGTCTCCACACCCAGTATTGTTATGTGGTTACCAGGGAATCGAATCCGGGCCCTTGTGCTTGCAAGACAGGCGCCGTAACCACTGGGCTAACTCCCCGGCCCGGAACTTGGTATTTTTAACAGCTCAGAAATAAGCGAGTCATGGTGATGTACACTCACACTCCTAGCAATCAGGGGGCAAAAACAGCATGACTGTGAGTTGGAGGCCACCCTGAGCTGCATAGTGAATACAGAGCTACACTGGACTTACTATATAGCAAGACACTATCTTAGCAAAACAACAACAAAAAAAGGACTTACAAACAAATAAAAAAAAGGCCTCTGGGCCGGGGACTTAGCTCAGTGGTTCCAGTGCCTGCCTTGCAAGCACAAGGACCTGGGTTCCATATACAACGGTAACCATATTCAACAATCCTGGGTATGGTGGCTCATGCCTGTAATCCCAGCACTTGGGAGGCAGAGGCAGGAGGACTGCTGAGTTCGAGGCTCGCCTGGGCTACTGTGAGCTCAGGACCAGGCTGAACTGCAAAGCGAGACCCTGTTTCAAAAAAAAAGGCCTCTGATATTCAAGTAAAAGCTCCAAATGATGCTACTAGATAAAAACAGTATGAACAGGGCCGGGGATTTAGCTCAGTGGTTCCGGCATCACCCTGCAAGCACAAGCACCAGAGTGAGATCTCCAATAACCACATACAACAATGCTGGGCATGGTGACTCATGCTCACCAGCAGTCAGTATCATACACCACAGTGCCAGGTGTGGTGGCTCACGCCTATAATCCCAGTAGTCGGGAGCAGAGGCAGGAGGATTGCTATGAGTTGGAGGCTGAGCTCAGGGCCAGCCTAAACTACTAAAGCAAGACTTTGTCTCAAAAAACAAAGAAAGAAACAAAAAAACCCAAAAAAGCCAAAACCAGTATGAATACTGAATAGTAGGGGACACTGGCATATACTCCAGAGACAATGGCTGGTTGACAGAGGTGTCACATAAGAATAGCCATCAATTCTGTTCTGCAAACTCAGGCTGCCACTAGCCATCCAAAGAAGTCCTCCTGATCCTTTCAAAATTCTCACAGGACCCGATGGTTATCATCAGGTGTCTACACTTAATGTGTTCACTCACTCATGCAACATACACAAAAGGCAAGCACAGTCAAGTTTGTGCACTTCCTGGGAACTTGGGATCTGTTGGGAAACAAAGTAAAGTGATCTAACCATCACCTGACACATACAAAACAACACTCTGTGACCCTGGATTGGAGAAATCATGCTCATTTCACCTTCTCTGACATCACAAGAAGGTGGAAAAGTCCATGTGGGACTTAGTTTATTCTTCACCTGCCACATGAGACTGTGTGAAATACCAATCAGTCCAGGAGATTTGCAGCTACCTAGTACCATGCTGTCCTTCTGAAGGTCTTGGGACTAGAGAAGAGTAAGAAGGCGGCTAACGACAGCCTGAGTGCATCTACCTGAACTCCTAAGAATGAAGAGTAACATTACCAATGCTGACTTTTTGGCCATTTTGGTCTCTCCTTTCCCTTCTAAAGCTTCCTGCTATGTCACATCAAGAGCAATGCAGGAGTGCCTAGGGATCACCCATGTCTATAATCTGACACTATTTCAAACTTGCAACAGAAGGCTTTCCTAGAAGTCAAGAGACACAAGTCTGCTGTACCCAGAAAGGGAAGGAGAAGCTACTCTGATAATCCATCATCAATGACTGGTATTTATGCCAGGAACTGTAAGCCCATCACTCTCTTTACAATTACACTGGTCCCAGCTCTCCCACCCCATCTTCACTTCAGTCTGTGAGAGTTATCTGTAGACTCTAGTATCTCAGGAGGAGCAGAGGGCCTAGTCAAACATCGCAGAGAGTAGTGGATAAGGATGAGTTTGGAAGAGTACATTTAACTCAGTGTAACAAAGGAAGGCACTTGAAACAATCAGAGATTCCAGGCTCAGTAGTGAGAACAAAAGGAATGGCAGAATTCGGAGAAACAGGTTGGAGAACTGCTGAAAGCTCAAGGCTGATGCTGGCCCTGAAACACTTATCTGTTGGTGCTTGTGGGGTCTGGAGTAGGTAAACCCATAGTTTCCCTCAGAGAAAGCCTCCATTCTTCTCGGCAGCTCTGGTACAGATATTTGGCCCTTGAAGGCATCTCAGGCAGCAAATCTCAGATTTGCTTGGAATCCGCACCTTGGAATCTAACACAGGAACCCAGCACTGAGTCACCTCACAAGGGACCTCAGAGTACAATTAAATCTGTCCCTTTACAGGTTTCATACTGTACCAATGGTGTTTCTGTTGCATAGACTGTTCTTCCATCATTTTAAAATTGAGATTCACTAAGCCTTAACTTTCTTGGTGTAGTCCAGGCTCACACTGACTTTCTCCACAAGGACAGACGAGAACATTCTTGCCTCCAATCAATCCTTTGAGGGAGACACCACCACATTCCCATCACATTATTGTTATTTTACTTTTTCACAGCACGAAGGAGTGATCTACACTAAGCTATATTTTCACCCCTTTTGTTAATGGAAGGTCACATTCACATTATCCTTGGAGAGGAGAAAAATTACAGAACTGATATTGCTAAGACTTTCTCACTTATATAAAGCAACTTTATACTTGCAAAACTACAGGACTAGAGTCAAAAGAACAGACTCAAAACTAGAACCAAATTTAAGAAGCATTTGCATATTTTAAAAGTATATTTCTTTTTAAAGTGAAAATGAAAGAAAAATAACCAAGATCTTGTGTACAGTTCATCTCAACCTTCCCTGAGACTTTATGTTATAAAATCACCCTGGTAACATCTCATAGTATGACTAGTAGAAAGACTGTGGTTTACCACTTGAGAGAGCACGCACTGAATCAATTTTCACAACATCCCAACAGTTAGTTATAGTACAAGGATGTTAAGACAAACCACATACATTTCTTTTCTTTTTTAAAAAACAGAAACCACATAAATATTTCTTAAAAAGAGAATCATGAATGTTTACAACTGTCATGTCCGTACATACTAAATACAAAGGATCCTAGAAGTCTTACCCTTTAATTAAATGTCAAGAATGAAATCCTAGTTTATTATTCATTGAACTAACATTGTACAACTGACAGTGAATATTTTGACACTTAAACAGACTATTACTGAAATGTGTCCTATAGCATAAAAAATTTAATCACCACAAAACACTAACTTTTAAAAAAGATTTTACACTGACTTGGAGGAAGAAACTATATTCCTCCACAAGAACTATCATCAAAATTATCTAGTTCTGGAAGTCCCAGAATCCTAAGTATCTTTATAGTAAAAGATGTCTAGGGAAACTTGTCCATTAAAAACTCAAATTTTGGTCAATCAGAGAATAACTGAACTGATTTAGGAAACTGACTTTTAAGAAATTTACTGTGGGGCTCGGGATGTAACTCAGTGATGCTATTGCCTGCCGGCAAGCACAAGGTCCTAAGTTCAATCCCCAGTACTAAGAAAAACAAAGACAAGACAGACAGCAAGAAAGAAAGACGAAAGACAGACAGATAGACATACACAAACGGGGGGGGGGAGTGAGAGAGGAGAGAGGAGAGAGAGGAGAGAGAGGAGGGAGAGAGAGAGGAGAGAGGGAAGAGAGAGAGAAATTAATTTACTATGGCTTCTTTGCAGGGAAGGAGAGTATAGGCCCTAACATCCTAGAATTTCTCTCTTAGGTGATGAGAACATCTCCCTTTCAACAAAGTACAATGTGCAATGTCAGCTCTAAGCTCACTCATAAGCAAGGAGGGCTGGACTAAGAGGAAACCGCATGCTCCATTTCACAGTGCTCTCAAGATCTGAGTGCTTTTCCATCTCTCCCTGTGCCATTTGGGGACCACCACAAAGAAAGCAGCACATGTTCCCTAAGCAGCAGCAGGGCCTGAGGAAGATGAGAGGCATAAAGAAAGCATATTTAGAATACAACTAGGGAGGAGCCAAGATAGCAAAACTAACAGTGAAAGATAAAGAAGACTGCTATGCTGAAAGATCACTGAGGAAGGGCATGACTCCAGTCAAGTGGTATGAGCCCATGGGGCACTTCCTAGCTGTCCAAGTGAGGGACAAACCTAAAGAACATAGTTTCATGTTTGAAATGACAGGATAAGGCTTTAGAAAAAGAATGAGACAGTCATCCTTCTTATTGCTGATGTCTATAATTAACAGCTGGGGTCCCGTAGGCCACACACACACACACGCACGCACGCACGGACACACACGCACACACACACACACACACACGCACCTCTTGATGAACAAGGATCAGCCTGAAATCAATTATTGTAAGGGTTACACAGATGACTCAGAAGACGACAAAATAATGGGAATGATCAGGATGTGCCAGTCCTGGGATAGAGATTCTCAATCTGAAGCTAAATAGTTCTACAAAGAGGTCTTGGAACTGTGTCTCCAAGGGGAAAAAAAGCTTCACCAACATCTACAGATGAAATCTTACACTGACCCAGCCTGGCTGACACAGCTGCAACTTACTTCAGGAGAACAGATGTCCAACTCCAAAAGAAGTGCCCCTGCCTTTCACCATGATGTCATCGCCATTATAAGTGACATGGCATTCAAATCCTCAAACTATGTATCTGTCAGACAGTATCAAGTCTTCATGTCAGCTCTTCGTCACAGTGGTTTGTACCCCTTCAAGTGCGTGTATGTAGGGAGGGATGAAAGCCCAACATAGCCATTCATGTTTGCTGATAGTCCTTCTAGCCTCTGAACTTGGCTGTAATTGAGTCCCTGTCTGCCCTACCTCAACCCTACACTTAGCAGCTGGTAACCCTTGCCCACTCTCTGCCTACTCTCCACTCTCCACATTTTCTTTAAAAGTAGCTGCTATTCTCATCTCCAAGCTTCTCTGTCCCCGTGCTCACTTACTTTGTTGGTTTCGCTTGTCACTGGCATTTTTCAAAGGGAGGCAAACAGGACAGTCATGTCGTGTGCAGTTCTTCCAATGAGAGATGATTTGTCGTGAAGATGCACAATGGGCAACTATGACCAGAAAAACAACGAGATGTTATTTTTCTATCCAAATCGTCATACTTTCAATTACACCTAAATTATAATGCCAGATTCCATAAGAAAATGGTAACAAGTGTAACCATAACGTAGTACATGTAGTCCTCAACTTACAAACAGGCTATTTTCCAAAAAGTTTGTAAGTTGGTTCTTAAGAATTTCAAACAGAAACTTTCTATAGAAGCAATGTTATGAATGATGGGTGATTTAGGGTTCAGCCCACAAAAAGCAAAACAGAAAAAAAAAAAAAAACCACAAAAAACTATTCAACCTAAAATAATCACTACAATGAAAGGCAGAACCATGTCACTACTTAAAATAAAAATGTTAAATTATTTACAAAGATGAAACCATCTAAATACTGCAGTTAAAGAAATACAGGTAGAGATGCAAATAAGAAGTCTGTGGAGATTTAAAAGGGACCTTGGGTATATTGTAGAGTATCTAAGTGGGTAATGAACCCTGGTTATTCTCAGTCTTCATCACCTATAGTCTAATCTTCCCCTTCTTTGCACTTCCATCATGATCAGGATTATGCTGGGGATTCACAAATGTCACCATAGGAGAGAGGGAGACCAAGACGGAGATTTTCTCCAAGGTTTATGAGCACAAATAAGAAGAGAAGGAAAAAAGATAAAGATTACAGGAGAGTAGTTATTAATAGGAAATACTTTCTTCAATGAAACTGAAGTCTCTGGTAAAAGAGGGGAAAGGGAGGCACCTGATGTGCCTGATTCACCTTCCTAGGGGATGACAGAATGCACAGTGCTTATGTCACTATCAGTCATCCAGGACACAAAGAGTAGCCTTAAGACAGGACAGAGGAGCAAGGAGTGGGCAACAGCAGATCTGAGTCCATGAAACAACCGCAAGACAGATGATGGGATACAGGGCGGGCATATGCTAGCCTGAGTGTGTGCTACATTATATGCCCAGAAGAAAATTACAACCGAGACATTTTCAACAAGAAGTGGTCAAGAGGCAACAAAAAGATTCCATGAGAGAAAAGAGAAAAAGAACCAACTCAGGGCACAGCATCATGCAAGAAAGGGTCACAATAACAGAAAACCACATCGTCTTTCTCCTCAGCAGGTGAATCTTCCAGGGTAACAGTGTCAGGGGTGGGGAACGAGAGAGCAACATGTTCTAGGCAACACCAAAAAGAGGTCAGTACCTTGGCTGCAGGACTTTCTGATCAAGAAATTCACCGAAGAATAATAAAGCCAAATTCTATACTAGCTGCTGCCACTAGTTCAGAAAAGGGCACTTACCTTGGCAGGCTTTCCCAGCCTGACAATGTGTCATGTGATTCAAAACATTTTTCATGGTTCGACAATGTGGTAGAGAGCAGGCGCGAACTTCTCCATTGGCTTGTTCTCGTCGCTGACATTTATGAGCATGAAGCAGTAGAACCAGCTGCTGCTGTATCAGTTTGCGTTTCTCAGGATCTGCAGTGGGCCCTGTTGCAATTGCTTGTGAGGGTACAATTCCCACTGATGTTTGCATTTGTGACTAAAATAAAACAAAATTTTTAAAGTTAAGTTTTTAGAATTCCAATCCATGTTTATTAATTATTGTTCAAATGAATGTGAAAACTGACATATAACATCAGTCCAGAGAGAAAGTTGATGTATTCTTTGTAATCTGTAAATAACTTTAATAAGATCTAAATGCACAGAAATCAGTCCAACTCAGATACAAGGCTGCTTCAAATTCACTTGTAAAAAGTTAACATTCAAACAAGAAAATTACATTTTTGCTGGACTGCAGCAGACAAGAACTAACTCACTCTATAATACACACTACCACTGGGAAAACTGTATATTTTGGTGATGGTTCCAAATGGTCAAACACCGGCAATTTCCCATGGTTCAATCAAATTAAAGACTGCTACAGCAAGATGAACTAATACACTGCAAATACCTGAGGTAGCAAAAAATGATACTTTTCTTTTGTCTTTTGTTTGCAGTACACTTCTTAGATTTTACTACTGTGTAACCAAGGACAACACTTGCAGTTCGATTTCTCAGTGGTCACACAGTGTATCCTAAAAGACAATTATCTAGTATGATTTTTATGATTTTTTTTTGATGTTAAGAAATACTGTCTTTCACTAAAATTTCCACTAAAATATCTTACTACTTTTTTTCAGAAAGTATCTCATGATCTGCTAAAAATACAGAAAACGCTTGCCTCCATCTATCTGAAAAAATAAATCAGATCAAGCACTCTTCTCAAGTACAAAGAAAATAAAAAATTGACCTATAGGATCTTATTCTTTAAGAACCACCAACATTCTTCAGACAAACTTACTATAAAGCCTTGGCAGTAACAGAAATACAATGTTCCTAATATGTACTAACATACTCCCTGGGTTAGGGATTTCTAATCCTCTAATATTTTAATATTCCCAGTTCTGAGTTTGTGATACTTAAAACTTTCCCTAAAATACACCACTCTCATTTTTTAACATAAGAGCCAAAATGATATATTTGTAATACAGAGAAAAAAAATTAAAATATTTATTAGTGATTCCAAGCTCAGTTTTTAAAAGTTAAGAGTTTTCTGTTTGAGTTTCATCTTTACAAGAACTCAGGTGGCTCTACTCAGAGGTACAATTCCTGCCAGCCTGAGAGTGGCCTAAAACAAAGCAAAAGTTCTAGCAAGGCAGAACACCCTGAATGCGTAGTATAAAAATCCTATGAAGGGCTGTAGATTTAGCTCAGTGATTCCGTGGCCGGCCTTGCAAACACAAGGTCTCAAGTTCAATCCCTGGTAACCACATACAACAATGCCGGGCATGGTGACTCACACTCATCAGCAATCAGAACCACATACCATAATGCCAGGTGTGTACCCAGGTGTGTACAGGCTCACGTCTGTAATCCTAGCACTTGGAAGGAAGAGGCAGGAGGATTGCTGTGAGTTCGTGGCTCGACTGCGCTACACAGTGAGCTCAGGGCCAGCCTGAACTACAAAGTGAGACCCTGTCTCAAAAAAAACAACAACAACAACAACAACAAAAAAAAAAAAAAAAAACTATGAAAAAAAGAGCCTTTTCTTTATGTTTTCTTTTCCTGGTAATAAAACCAGTAATGTATGTATGCTGCAGGAAATCTGGCAAATAAAACTATTAAAGAAATAATGAGTGGTAATTTAGGAATAGGAAACTACCATTCAACTGCTAAAAGGTTTTTAAAAGAAATTAGTACATGTTTGTAATTCATGCAGTTTACAATCAAGTTGGGGGGTGGTTACATGTACCTATTAAAGCTTGTTTCTTTTTTCTCTAAAACCCCTCCTCTTCCAGTTCCCTTACCCCATTTTTCATACCTGTGGATATTATTTTAGTTCATTTTGGGGGATATAGTGTTTACATTAGATTTCTGTACATGGCATATCTTTATTCTCATTTCTCCTTCTCTTCTCTTCACCCTTGCCCTTATTCCCTTGGACCACTTCCCTAATGCATGAGATCTGTCCCTTTGTCCATTTCTATCCTTTAACACTTTCGTTGTACCCTGCTTCATTGTGTTTGGTGTACTTCACTCAAAACTGTATTTTCCAGGTGCATCCATTTTTCTACGAATGTGTCACCTTTTATACCTGAGTGGTATTCCATTAAATACAGATAACACATTTTCTTTATCCAATCATCTCTTGATAAGTATACAAAGTTTCTGTTTCTCCTACTCTTTTTTTCTATGGAAATGCGTATGTACACTCCTTGTTAAGTGACCGAGTTCAGTTCCTACAACCAGGCCATTAAATGAACTGGTTGTGATGAAGAATTGTACATAGTATTTATATTACAATATTCAGAACAACAATAACAACAATGATCAAAGGAAACTCCAATTTTAGGACTTTATTTGCACAGCTCTTATATATAGTACTATAATGTTTTATAGAATATAAAACATTATAGTACTATATAGTACAACCTGCAAAAATTACAGTAGTGTACAAACAAGTATTATTATTTATTTATTTATGACACAGGGTTTTGCTTTGTAGTTCAGGCTGGCCCTGAGCTCAGCCTTGAACTCACAGCAATCCTCCTGCCTCTGCCTCCAAGTGCTGGGAGTACAGGTGTGAGTCACCACACCCAGCACTGTTATATGTGGTTACCAGGATTGAACCCCAGCCATCGCGTTTGCAAGGCAGACACACACACACAAAAAAAGACACTTAGGTTCTATAAATAAGATATATAGAACTGTAAAGAAAAAATATAAAGTCCAAGCAGCATGTCTCAATTATAAATCCAAGTAGCCATTAAACAGGTGGGATGTTAAACAGTATCTACACATATATAGTCTTGTATCCGATTTTATTAATAAATGTATGTGCATATATATATATGTATATATATATGCTTTATAAACACATATGCATACATATACATTTCTTCAGTTCTGCTCCATATCATTAAGCCGTCTCATACAGTGGGTTGATATGATTTGCAATGTAAACAGAGTGTCTTCCCTAGGAAATAAAATGGAACCCCTCTCATCTCCCTAGGGCAGTGGTGGCAAACCTTTTAGAGACCAAGTGCTCAAACTGTAACCCCAAGCCCATTTAGCTATGGCCAAATGCAACTCTTCAGTAAAACCTGAATACTAAGATTTTAGTTTAGAAAACATAACTGATATCCAATGCTCAGCTGCTGGCCTGATTTGGCTCATGTGCCAACATGTGTGCCTGATGTGGCACATGTCCCTTAGGTTTGCCACCACTGCTCTAAGGTAGTTACATATAATTTTGGGGGTACTGAAAACTAAACTCATGGTTTTCACACAGAGCTACCTACCTCCCAACCTTTTTTTGTTTTGTGATACAGTCTTGCTTTTAAATCACTAAATTGCCCCGACTGAGCTAAGCTTGCAACTGTCTTGTCTCATCTTTGTAGAGTATTAGCTATTTTATTTAATTTTTAATTTAATTGTTTTGAGACAGAGTCTTACTATATTGCCCAGGATAGGCTCAAATTTCTGGGCTCAAGGGGCTGGGGATTTAACTCAGTGGTTCTGGCACCTGTCTTACAAGCGCAAGGACCTGGGTTCAATCCCCTGGTAACGACATACCATACTGGGCGTGGAGACTTACCCAGCAGCAACCAGTACCACATACCACAGTGCCGGGCGTGGTGGCTCACGCCTGTAATCCTAACACTCGGGAGGCAGAGGCAGGAGGATTGCTGTGATAGGAGTTTGAGGCTGAGCTCGGGGCCAGCCTGAACTACAAAGTGACAGTCTCAAAAAACAAATTTTCTGGGCTCAAGTAATCCTTCCATCTCAGTCTGCCAAGTAGCTGGGAACAGATGACATCACAGGTGCAGGGGAATATGCCTGGCTAGGTTTTTTTGCATTTTAAATAAAATGTCATTAAACAAATACCCTCTGACTATTCCCTCGGTGGCCTTCAGTATCAATGCTAAAGCCTACCTCCACAAATCAGAAGATCTAACCAGAAGTCAACAGGAACGGAGATTTAGAGGAATGTGAGAAACAAGATGATTCTTGTTTAGGTTTCTTTCTTTTTCATGTATGAAAATTTCAAACACACAGAGAAGTAGAAAAGGAAGGATACCATTATCACACCTCAAAAGATGAACAATATTTCTCTGGTATCAGCTAATATAGTAACCTTCTGATTTTTCTACAATATGCCTCTCTAGCTGATGTGTACAAATAAGGACTCATGGTCTACACCCTACATTTGTTTGTTATCTTTAAAGTTGTTCATCTACTGTCCCCTCCCCATTTGTACTCATAGCACTGGCTTGCTGAAGACACAAGCAACTGTCCTAAGGAATGAGAAAACTATTTGCAAATCATAAATCTAATAAACAGTATGTATCTAGAACATATGAGAAGCCTTAAATCCAATAGTCAAAGGCAACCAAATTAAAAAATAGGTAAAGTATCCAATATATAATTATCACAAGATGATACATAAGCCAGGCGTGGTAGCATACACCTGTAATCCCAACATTTGAAAGGCTGAGGGAGGAGGATCGCCGTAAGTTTGAGGCCAGCCTGGACTACCCAGTGAGTTCAAGAACAGCAGCCTAGACTACATGGTTAGACTCTGTCTCAAAAAACCAACTAACCAACTCATCAAAGCTACTCTGAACTACGTAGTGAGACCCTACCTAAAAATTAAAAAAGAATAAAGAAAAACTGTTGAGGTGGGCATAGTAGTATCTGCCTGTAATCTCAGCACTTGGGAGGCTGAGATGGAAATTGCTGAGAGTTTGAAGACAGCTTGACCTACACAATAAGACTTTGTTTAAAAAAAAAAGATAAAAGTACATTTCTTTTGACCCAGTAGTTCCACTTATCACCTTATCATTAGGGAAGTAACTGGATGACAGAGTGTTAACAATTTATGTGCAAAAACATAAAAAGTGATCAAAACATATGCTGAACATTTAATATATTTTTAAAAAATATATTACAGTAAAAGACACATTGTCAGTCATCCTCCTCAAAATACTCCCCTTTGCTCTGAACATCCCCTTGCTTCTGACACTTTCTGAAGTAGTTCTGAAAGCTCTATTTAATGTCCTTAGGTGTGATCAAAGATGCTGTGAATGCTGCTGCCGAAGTGTCATCTAGCAGAGAGGAAGACTAGTAAAAAACTATTGTAAGTCTGCCTTTTTACTATGAGTTGCCTAAAATAATAGTTGTTTGGGGCCACGGATTTAGCTCAGTGGTTCCAGTGTCTGCCTGGCAAGTGCAAGGTCCCAAGTTCAATCTCCGGTGACCACAATGCCGCGCATGGTGGCTAACGCCTGTAACCCTAGCACTTAGGAGGCAAAGGCAGGAAGACTGCCAAGAGTTCAAGACCAGCCTGAACTATAAAGTGAGATCTTGTCTTAAAAAAAAAAAAAAAAAGGCAGACTTTTACCCCTTAACAAATGGTTATTTAAAATATATTGTTTATAAAGAACTGATGACAAAGGTCATTACACTTTTCCTTATTAACTTTATGTGTTTGTACCTGTTCTTAGGGAAATCTTGATAAAATTAACTGTTATACTATGGGGAGAGTGTTTTTCATATTTTTATTTTTGTAATTCTTCTTTGCATGAATGTTCTAGAACAAGTTTCTATTATTTTTAGAACCAAAAAGCATTCCAACTTGGAGAAAATTTACTAAAAAATGAAACCGTATCAATGGAAAACAACAGTAAATTAAATATAAAAACTTAACATTGTGAAAGTACTATAATTAAGATGAATACTCTGTAATGCAAAGGTAGAAAAGTCATTAATGAGGCAATATAAAAGTAGCAGTCTCCAACCACCTACTAGTGAAACTTAAAAACACAAATCCATCTTCTCATTCTATAGACACACATCTACCAAAGGGTCAGACATTTCCATTTGTTAAAGGGCCACAAGAGATGCTTTATTATTTTTAGGTTAATGTTTGATCAATTTTCCAAAATTAGCATGTATTTATCCTTATATGAGCATAAAATAAAACACCTAAGGGGAGAGGGGGACTCACAACCAATTCTCATCCAGCAGACTTTAGTGTTGTAAAAGGAAAATGTGAGGCCAGACTGCATAAAAACCGATTCTCTCCCATGATGAATAAATGGAACAAAAATAAGAGGATCAATACACTAGAGAAAAAGATCTGAAAAACAAAACATAGTAAGTGGCCTGTGCAATTCTGAGTCTCATGCCCAACAAATGGCAGCTCATTTAAGATTTCCCAGCCTAAAGGGAGGGGTTCACTTAGGAGTAGCCCCAAACAACAGGCGGTGAGACCAGGAGGCAAGCACCTAGCGGAGACTACAAGTACCCTATCCAACAGCAGAGTTCTCACTCTGAACCTCTCTCTGTTCTCCTCTTCAATACAGGCTGACAATCTTGCTTTATAAAGTACTTCAAGAGGATTTAACAGGAAAATTGGTTAAGGACAGAAAATAAGTATCTCAAAAAATGCCTAGTTCTCTAAATATAGCATTTTAAAATTGGTAATCAAAGAAATTTAAAGCAAAAACGTATCATTTTCTCCTACTAAAGTACAAGGAGAGAGTCCTCAGTCTTTGGAAGGGAGATATGATGCTAGTGATTTAGTCACATGGTTTTTGGTGGAAGGCAATATGACAGTATACATCAAAAACCTAAAGTGTGTGCAATATGTACTTCCTGAATAATTTCGTTTACTTCAAATTTATAAACACTGAATGAGGTCAGCGTGGTACTTGTTTGAACATTCTAAGCCACTACCAGCACATGGATGAAGCTCAATGATCCAGAGGTTTGAAGGTGCAGCCCACTCAACCACCCTGGTCTCCTTACACAGTCTGACCATAGGCTCTATGTATGTGTCTGCCATCTACAACATGGAACTCAGCAGACCCCACCACTGGTCACAATGAATTCATCAACCCACTTTAAAAGGTTTGTTGCTGTATATTCCTAATTTTTTCTTTCTTGAGACAAGGTCTCACTATGTAGTTCAGACTGGCCTCAAATTTGCAGCAATCCTCTTGCCTTTGTCTCCTGAGTTCAGGAATTATAAGTGTGTGCCACCATGCCTGGATGATATTAATTTGTTAAAAGTTGTATTTTTATTAGTGCTGGTTTTTTTTATTAGTATTGTTGGTGTTATATTAAGTTTTAGGTAACTGACCCCAATTCCATTTTTCATTTATATTCCGCATTCTATCTAAGGTTATAATCACAGATGTACACAGAGTATGCACAACTGTTTATCTTGGCACTTCTCATAGAAAAATGTTATTTTTTAGAAAGTATCCAAGAATAGGTTATATCTCCAAAGGACTCTGTTTCCTAAACAGTAAGAGACTGACAGTCAAAGAACAGAGAAGATATGTTTTTGTCCTCCATGGACCCACATTCTCAAGCAAATACTAGGCTGGAATCCTATAGCCAGCCTTTAAGATCCAATCAGTCCTAACCTCTACACCCAAACAGGGTCCATAATCATCATTCTAGAAATTTCCTTCCCAATCACTTGGAAATGTGACCTTCCTTAGCTTTCACTTAGAATCAGAAAATGACACCAAAGCCAAAATTGAGTAAGACAGGGAATAGATCTGCATTGTCACTTGTTCTGATTCCCCCAGAAGGACCCCGCAACAGCTGGGAACACATAACTCTGAAGTGGTAAAACAGAGGAAATGCTCTTTAAATGTACATACCTATGACTTGTAATCACCTGATAATCACTTTTAAGCGATTAAGCAATACAACATAACTATTTAGATGGATAGAATAATACTTGGTTTTTTGTCTTTATGTTTGCTGTTTACTGATATTTTAAAAACAAGATTAATGTGTTCACTATGGGATCATAATTCGTATGCCTTGTTGCTGGTGGCTTGAACTACAGGTTAAAAACAAAAACAAAAACAAAGCAAACTACTTTAGTAGTCATCAAAGAAGGGAAATAAAACGAGCAAGACAAATCAGAATAATTTGTAAGTAATCATCCAAATTTAAAAAGCTGTGATTTTAAAGTAGAAACCATTTTCCTGGTGTCTGCTTCTCACGCAGTGAAACTGGAGTATCTGGGGGGCTAATTTGCACTTCTACCTTCACTGAAGAAAGGGCAATCCTAATAGGACTCTAGAAAACATACTGTTAATAACTTAAAAACCTGCATCAGAAAAAAGGTGCAAGGTCCCAGGTTCAATCGGATAACCACATACAACAGTACTGGATATGGAGAGTCACACCCAGCAGCAATCAGAACCACGTACCACAGTGCCAAGCGTAGTGGCTCACACCTGTAATCCCAGCACTCAGAAAGCAGAGGCAGAAGGATTGCTGTGAGTTCAAGGCTGAGCTCAGGACCAGCCTGAACTACAAAGTGAGACCCTGTCTCAAAAAGATTCAATAGGACTTATTTTCAGAGAACGTTTTACTTTTTTTCACATACAACAATACATAAAAATTTATGTTTATTCAAATAGTTGTGTCATCTACTTTTGAAACACTGTTATAACCTTTTAAACACTGGGTTCTGGCCTGAATTTCTTGCAACTCCATTTCCTCTACAGGAAATGGCCCCAATCTCCAATGTCTAGCAACAGAGTTCCCCTTAAACGAGCACTTCTTTATGTTGCCTGCTAGTAGTGCACTAGCAACACAGCTGTCAATGATTGGGTGACGAATGCTTCACAAAGGTTCTATTAAGTTTTAACTGAAGACCTACAAAGCAGAAATGTTAACAAAAATGATGACAGTTAAGAACAGTAGCCCAGGGCCGGGGATTTAGCTCAGTGGTTCTGGCACCTGTCTTGCAAGTGCAAGAGCCTCGGTTTGATCCCTGGTAACCACATACAACAATGTTAGGCATGGAGACTCACACCCACCAGCAATCAGAACCACACACCATAGTGCTGGGCATGGTGGCTCACGCCTGTCATCCCAGCACTTGGGAGGCAGAGGCAGGAGGATTGCTGTGAGTTCAAGGCTATGCCCAGGGCCAGCCTGAACTACAAAGCGAGACGCTGTCTCAAAAACACAGTAGTCCATACAAAAGCGAAAAACAAAAACAAAACACAGGTACTAAAATTCTGAAAATGTTTACTTTACCTGAGTACATTACAACATATGACACATTGAATTATGAAGATTCATATTAGACCAAATTGTGTCTGTTATCAAATGTGCACATTATTTGTGTTTTTCTGAACTCCAACTTGTCATCTGGCAATAAATCTTGAATTCATCTGTTTACACAGGTATTTATCCTTATCCAAAACCATTTGCTTAGGTATTTACAATGTAAATGATAATTTATGTTATAAAGTATAGTGGCGATAATACTATTTATACATGAATACTATCATTTTACAATTCCATTATGTTGCAATGAGCATACTAAAAGTGCCCATCTGACTGATGATCTCAAAGGGGCTTCTTTTGGGATAGGGCTTATATTATAAGCATCCTAAAAAATCATGCTAGGGGTTATTTACCAGTTAGGTCTTATTTGGGGAAAATACAGTATCTAATATAATGAAAATCCTATAGTTATATTGTTTTAGAGAAAAAGACAAGGAAAAAAGCTGTACATGATATTACAGTACAATTAATATTTTCTTGAAGTTGGCTAAATCCACAGATGCAAAGCCCACAGTACAGAATTCTATTTACAATAAGATGTGCCTGATCTCACAGAACCAGCTGATGTTTATTTTGTAGTTTCCTGTTATTGCTGCAACAAGTCACATAAAATATTTTGTGCTAAGACCATATTTCCCAGTCCATACTACCAAATATATGAAGAAAAATCCAAACAGAAGATGGATTTATACTTAGCAACTGTTAAAATTTTTAGATCAAGGATTATTTTTTTTAAATAATTTTTTTTTGTTGTTGTTACCAGGAACTGAACTTGGGACCTTGCACTTGTGAGGCAGGTGCCAGAACCACTGAGCTAAATCTCCAGCCCTCCCACCTTTTTTTTTGAGACAGGGTTTCCCTTTGTAGTTCAGGCTGGCCCTGAACTCACTATGTAGCCCAGGCTAGACTCGAACTAAAAGCAATCCTTCTGCTTCTGCCTCCTGAGTGCTAGGAATACAGGTGTAAACCACAACATCTGGCATTGTAGTATGTGATAGTGGGGATCAAGCTTGGGGATCTTGCACTTGCCGGGCAAATGCTCAAACCACTGAGCTAAATCTCCCAAGGATTATACTTTTTTTTTGGGGGGGGGGAGACAAGGTCTTGCTAGTAGTTCAGGCTGGCCCTGAGTTCACTATGTAACCCGGACAAACTTCGAATTTACAGCAATCCTCCTGCCTCTGCCTCCTGAATGCTGGGATTACAGGAGTGAGTCATCAGGCCCAGCATTGTGGTGTGTGGTACCAATTGTTGATGAGCATGAGTCACCACACCCAGTATTGTTGTATGTGGTTACTGGGGATTGAACCTAGGCCCTTGCACTTGTATGGCAGGCACAGGAACCACTGAGCTAAATTCCTAGCCCCCCAAGGATTATTCTTATAAGGCCTGGCACAAACATTTTCCGAACAATCTTCATGATATAGTTAGAGGGAATACAGTGATAGTAACAGATGAAAAATCTTAAAAACACATGCACTTAGGGGCAGGGATTGATTTAGCTCAGTAGCACTGCACCTGCCTTGCAAGTTCAAAGTTATGAGTTTGATCGCTGGTATAGCAACAAAACAAAACAAAATACTTAATCACTAATACTTATAGAAGAACGTTTATTTCCAAACCTTTCTCTGCAGTCACCAACTCGATCAATGAGACACAAATCAAAACTGCAGTATAAACTTACAGTAATACCTCCATTCATGAATACCTCCAATTAGCAAACAGAAGCATTTGGCAAAATTTTGCTTCTGTTCAAGAGCTCTGCATTAGGTGATGAACATGACTGCAGTCATCTTTCTCAGAATCATGGAATGAATTAAGTTTGTGAATTGGGATAACACTGTATATGGAAGCTGCTCTTATGGTGATAAGGCAATGTAGCCATTCACAGGTCATCTGTGTGAGAACTATGCAAACACTCTCCCTCACACTAGGACAGAGACAAACACTGCACAAGCATAAATCTTCATATTTCTGCTTGTAAAGAGAAAGCACTCTTACATAATGCCAGGGAACTCTAGTGTCTATGTTCTAACCAAATAACATAGACAGTGAGACGAGTCTATCAAGGACAAAGAGAACTGAGAATGCAGCTCAGTCAATTCCATCTTGACCTCCCAATCATCAAAAATCAGATACAAGAAAGAAAACAATGGGAACATAACAAATGAGGCTGGGGAGATACTAAGAAGGACATGAAAACCAACAAAACAAGCCCACTACCAGAGCACAGCTAGCCCCTGGGAAAATAACATTTCAGCCTACACTGGCTCTCATGAGCTTTACTCTACAACAGAAGCACTAGTGGTGTTTATTTGCAACTGCAGGCTCCAGTTTAAGAAAAAGGATTCTAAGCTCATCTATTTAACTATTATCTGAATTGCATTAGAAGGAATTAGGTATCATAAATTGGGAAAATGAGTAAGAAAAAAACTTCAAGTTTCACAAGTGAGACCACAGACCACAAAAACAGAGATCTCCTGTCCTGACAGATTCTGTGGGAAGGGTGGAATGGGTAGTGAGGCTGGGAACCTTCACTTAGCAACATACACACAGCCACAGAGGGTGTCCCTACAAACACAGATTCATTCTCTCTCTTTCTCTCTCTGAAGGCCCATCATCTATGGCTCACCACTCAAATGCTGCCAGTATCACTCTCCCAGTCAGTGATACAGAAGACAACTCTATAATTCTCCATTTTCTGTAGTCCTCCACCAGCCACACTTCCCTTCCATTTAGAGACACTGATCAACAGCTATCGGGGCCTTGTCTAAAAACTCTACTTCAAAATTCTGACATATGATGAAAATAAATCACAACATGGCTCTCATAAAGAGTTTTAAATAAGCAGTACACCTAATAAATTTCTTGAATTAAGTCTCCATAAAGTAGTTTTAAAGTTTTCTTTTTAAAAAAATCCACACATAGGAACTTCATTAATAGAAATAACCCTGTGGGGCTGGGGATTTAGCTCAAGTGGTACCACTCCTCCCTTAGAAGCACAATGGCACCAAATGTGATCCCTAGTACCTCAAAAGGAAGTAATAATAATAATACTATGTGAGGGAAGCTAGCAATGAGGCCGGTCTGATGACAGCCTCAATGTTCTCAGCCTGAGTCCCACTTTCTAATAGCACTCTGTGAAACTGACAGAAAGCCCAATCTAAACCTTAGCAAGACAATGTCATCAAGAACCAGATGGCTCCTTTCAGAATGGACTTCCCTTAAATGCCACCTTTTCTTGGGACAGCCCAGAGCATCTCTACCCCCACCTACAGAACAGTGACCTAGTAGAGCTGCTCATTTCCCTTGTCAATATAATTTTTATATAATAATAATTTTATATAAGCTGACCTCAAAAACAGTATCATGAGCATGTTTGATGACTATCACCCTTTTTAATTCAATTTATGTACAAGTAACATAAACACTCAGAATATTGTATCTATGAGTCAACTGACTCAGGAACATCCTGATTTTGGAGATTTGGATCTTGCATAGGTGCAAAGAAAAGGTACACCGGAGAATCATGAAAAAATAAAAAATGGTGACATATCTAACAAACTCTAGAAGAGTTTGATGGCTCGAAAGGGAGTTCTCCCAATCACCCGTTTCCTTTTACTCAAGCAGTAAATAAACTTCATGTTGCTCCCTCCCAGCCTCAATACGCTCAGACACCTCTAGGACACTTGTTCACTGTCAGTGTGCTCTTAGTCCTTTCCATTCTGCAACCAGAATCATCTTTGAACACTGCAAAAACTACAAATGGTTTATCTACAAACCAATGACCCTCCTTCTAAGATCCACCACCTAGTCCTTGGCTTCTTTCACTTCTCTTTCCCCCTAAAAGTCATCTTTCCAAAGCATGGGGCTCTTGCCAGTTTCTACAAGTCAATATTCTCCCAGTGCCTTCAGGTCTCTGTAGCATCTTTTTCTTTTCTTCTTTCCTGAGTGCATCCTTCTTGATGGCTTCATTTAACAAAACCTCTGTGTCAATCTTAATCTCAGCATGCCAGGCAGACCTTTTGAACCAGTTTTTTTTTTTTTTTTTTTTTAAAGGTTTTTTTGAGACAGGGTCTTGCCTTGTGGTTCAGGCTGGCCCTGAGCTTAGCCTCAAACTCACATCACAGCAACCCTCCTGCCTCTGCCTCCTGAGGGCTGGGATTACGGGCGTGAGCCACCACGCCCAGCACTGTGGTATGTGGTACTGATTGCTGCTGGGGTGAGTCTCCACACCCAGTATTGTTATGTGGTTACCGGGGATTGAACCTGGGCCCTTGGGCTTGCAAGACAGGCGCCAGAACCACTGAGGAATATCCCTGGCCCTTGAACCAGTTTTATAATTATTTTCCATCATCACCACAGCTCCAACTTCACAAAAGGCACACTTTACATTACTCACACCTGCATTCTAGACCTACTCCAGCACCTGGACTCAATAAAATGTGACAAATAAACCAATGACCCCATCTGATCCTTTCTCAATACCATCCAGTATCCTACAGAAACCAGGAAGACAGGAAAGAATGCTTTTGCTCAGTAAGCATGTGAATTAAATTATTCCCTGAGTGCTTGACCTGGGTACCAGTTATCCTAGCACTGGAGTCTTAACCCTCCCCCCACAGTCTGGTATCAAATCTAGACATCCTCTAAAGATCATCCCCCAAAACATGACAAAAAATATAAGTTCAAGGCTTTGTCTTTCCCTTTTTTTCATCAGACAGACCTAGTTTTTTCTGTAACTGCTTTTCTTCATTATGTGAAAAATCTGGATTCAAGAGGCCAGATATAATGAAGAAAATTCAAGTAAGACCACAAAACAAATTCAAGAAACTGCAAACAAACTGTGTAAGCACAGACTCAGGACACATTCCCAGCCAGCTCAAAGATGCTAAAGCATGACATCAGGACATAAATTTTAAAAGCTCTACATAGAGGCCTTCAATAAACAAAACCCCTCTCAGAGCATCAACTTCCTATTATGAAACGGGACTTGTAATAATGATGTCTCTTAACGGGTTATCACAGGGATGGATAATGTAAGAGACAAGGCATAAACAAACTTACAAAGATGCCAGGCAAACCACAACTGACCTCTGCCAGCCCTACTGCTTCCTATACCCAGGGAAGCACTGAAGGCTTTTCCCAGACCATGCTGCCACACAAGCACATGTGTGCCCAACTAACTCCATGTCCTTCAGAATAAATGGTATAATAAATCCTGCCAAGGAGAACATTTGAGCTCAACCTCCAAAGGCATCTGCTATAGATTTTTCTTCCCTGAAGTCCACAAGGGCTTTTGTAGAAAGGTAGCCCTTATGCAAGAAGCCCAACTCCTGTGGACAAAAAACTGCTTCCTCATTTTTCAATGATCCCGAGAAGCATGAGGTGGGAAGGAGGTGTAGCTAGGTTCCTATCAGATTCCAGAAGACAGACAAAAGGATGAGACTACCACTTCCTCGTCATTTACCAGCGTAAGAATTCTCAACAGCAGTGGCTATTCCCCAGGGTATGTATGTGGTAGAAACATTTCTGTCACAATTGAGGTAGACCAAAGTACAGGTGGACAAAAAGTGTAAGTAAGTTCAAAGCTTTGTCTTCCTTCCTCAAAATTTTGAATATTATAAGTCATATTAATTTTGATGGAAGTACCAAAGCAAATGGAATAAAGAATACACAGGAATTGAGGCCGGGGATATAGCTCAGTGGTTCCGGCGCCTGTCTTGCAAGCACAAGGACCGGGGTTCAATCCCCGGTAACCACATAACAACACTGGGTGTGGAGACTCACCCCAGCGGCAACCAATACCACATACCAGTGCCGGGCGTGGTGGCTCACGCCTGTAATCCCAGCACTCGGGAGGCAGAGGCAGGAGGATTGCTGTGATGTGAGTTTGAGGCTGAGCTCAGGGCCAGTCTGAACCACAAAGCGAGACCCTGTCTCAAAAAACCTTAAAAAAAAAAAAGAATACACAGGAATTTTCTGTACTATATCCTGCACAACATACAATGAAAAGTTTTAAAACACAAAAAAGCTTTCTGAACATAAATTTCTGGCTTTCTTCTGAGACTTTCCCAATCAACACTGCAAGCATATGTGAGTACCAAGTCTGGAAGATTTAGGTGTCAGGAACAAGTCCAGAAAAGAAGAAAATAGACTGTTAGGGCTTGACCAATCAAGTGCATATCAGACACTCAGCAACTGAAGAAGGAATACACTGACCCTCAGTGTTCTGAATTAACGGAGATTCTACCCTGTAGTGAAAAACAGGTATTTTTTCATTGACATCTATAATCTGTTAGAGCAGTGGCGGCAAACTGTGGATGCCACCCCAAACTGTTTATAATCACTGAAAGCTCTAAAAGGTTCACCACTGCTGGGTGACAGGGTTTACAATCAGTTCCATTTTACAGCTGGGCACTTTCAGGGAAAATGAAAACATGTGAGGGCCAGGATTTAGCTCAGTGGTTCCGGCGCCTGTCTTGCAAGTGCAAGGGCCCGGGTTCAATCACTGGTAACCATATACAATACTGGGTGTGGAGGCTCATGCTCAGCAGCAATCAGTACCACATTCCACAGTGCCAGGGGGTGGTGACTCAAGCCTGTAATCCCAGCACTTGGGAGGCAGAGGCAGGAGGATTGCTGTGATGTGAGTTTGAGGCTGAGTTCAGGGCCAGCCTCAACTACAAAGCGAGGCTCTGTCTCAATAAACCTTAAAAAAAAAAAAAAAAAAAAAAAGAAAACATGTGAATCATCTATCAAGTCAGATATAACACCTGTCTCTTCAATACAAGATAGTCCTTGAAAGACAAATGTCTTTCATTTGATTGTAACAAAAAAGATAGACTTCTACTGACAGCTTCAACCCCACAGCAAGGGTTGAAGAAAAACCAGTCTCACTCATCCTTGTGATTCTGAAGAGAAAGGGAAAGTGACATGAATTCACACCAACAACAAAGGGAGTCGAGTGGCTTTATCACCTTTACCTAAGCCCCTTTTGCTAGTTCATCACAGAAAATATACGTCTTAAAGAGCTCTCACAAGAAACATGGATTATATTCCCACCACCCAATAATACATTTTCAGTCACAGATTTTTCTCTGCAAGTGCAATAAAATCCATATATATACCAAAGCACCCACTAAAAATCTACAATACTGAGAGTCAAGGGTAACTTACCATATTTGGCACATTGGTGACCGAAGTATTCTTGATGTCAGTAGGGAAGGTAGGCAAACTATTGACCATGCTCTGTTTGCTGGATAGCTGGGGGTTTACCCCAGTGGCTCCCATTTGCTGCCCTCCAGTTTGACTAAAAGGCTGTCCAAATGGACTCGTATTACCAGTCATTCCCATCTGAAAGGAAAACAAGTAAAATCAGCTGTCACAAGGCAATCAGATATAAAAGAGCTTTAGAAAAGCTTACTTGAGACAATGATAGAAAAAAATAATTCTTTCCTGCGAAGCTGAAAAAAAAAATTAACATGAAGCTAGATATAGTGGTCTATACCTCTAATTCCATCTACTTGAGAGCATACTGGGTAACTCAGCAAGGCTTTGTCTCAAAACAAAAAATAAGGCTGAGGGCCAGGAATTTAACTCAGTGGTTCTAGTGCCTGCCTTGCAAGTGCAAGTGCCTGGGTTCAATCCCTGGTAACTACATACAACAATACTGGGCGTGGTGACTTATGCCCACCAGCAATCAGTACCACAGAACACAATGCTGGGTATGGTGGCTCATGCCCATAATCCCAGCACTTGGGAAGTAGAAGCAGGAGGATTGTTGAGTTTGAGGCTGAGTTTAGGACCAGCCTGAATTACAAAGTGAGACCCTGTCTCAAAAAAAAAAGGCTGAGCCTGGTGTAATCCTAGCACCTGGGAGGTTCAGGCAAGAGGATCACAATCCTCTTGAATCCAGCCTGTACAATTTAGAGACTCCGCCTCAAAAATTAAAAACAGCTGAGGATATAGTTTAGAGGCCGTGGGTTGGAGGGTAATTAAACATATGGGATAAAAGCAAGATGGGGAAGAAGGAACCCTCCACTATGCCTCAAGAGACCAGCCACAGACCCAAGCCAGTTTCCTTAGGCCTACATGGCCCCAACCTGCTAGGTACATATGGGAATTCCAAACACAACACTGTGATGCTTACCTGTTTCCCTGGTGTGGAACAAAAACTAACCACCAAGAAACCAGGTGTTCGGGTTGCCTGCCTTTGTCTTTTAACAACATTGGAATATTCTACCTGCTGTCTAATATTGATTCTACTTTTTGGCATTGTCCTCTGTTTGTATTTGGATTGGGAAGAGTACTGTACAGGGGAAGGCTTCCAAGGATGAGTTTCCATTTAAGAAACCACCACCAGACATGGTGACACGTGGCTGTAATCCTACCTACTTGAAGACTGAAGCAGGAAGATCCTAAGGCTAGCCTGGGCAATTTAGCAAGACCTTGTCTCAAAATGAAAATTTAAAAAGGCCCATAGTGCAATACTTGTCTAGGATGCACAGGGCCCTGGGTTCGGTCCCTACTACTACCAAGGGAGAAAAAAATATTACTACCAGCCCCAGCTGGTAAATGTTAATGCCAGTGCATCCACTCTGGGTAGCTTAAACTCCTTCTGTAGGACTTTTATCTTCTCTTCTGCAAGGTGACCATTTTGAATAAGATGGATTACATGATTTCTGTTAGCTCTAAAAAATCTAAGCTGCACATAAAAGGTATGCATTATTCAACTAATTCCAAATGACACTTTTTTGTGCTGAAACACCCTGTATAAAACTATAAGGGTAGCCAAAAAGACTTTGGTGTCTGCAATCTCTTACTCAAGTCATTTCATTCCCCACACAGCCCCCACAGTTGACCTTCCTCACCTTTCTAAAAGAGGACTCATTCTAGCTGCCACTTCTGCAGTATATAAGTCAAATAAAACATACTACCACTAATGAAGCTCAGCCTTCCGTTCAGAAAATTTAAGATGAAATGCTAGCTGAGTGAATATACAGAAGGGCACTTTCAATTCTCAACTAGGTTCTTTCAACTGTAATCTGAAACTCAGAAGAACTGACACAGGAATATGTATCTTCAAAAAGTACTACACTAAATTAATTCCATATAGCAATTATTCAGAATTTCTATATATTATATATAACCAATCTGCTGAAACACTGTTCTTTTTTTTGAGACAGGGTCTCGCTTTTGAGGTTCAGGCTGGCCCTGAGCTCAGCCTCCAACTCACATCACAGCAATCCTCCTGCCTCTGCCTCCCGAGTGCTAAGATTACAGGCGGGAGCCACCACGCCCGGCACTGTGGTATGTGGTACTGACTGCTGCTGAGCGTGAGTCTCCACGCCCAGTATTGTATGTGGTTAACCGGGGATTGAACCCGGGTCCTTGTGCTTGCAAGACAGGTGCTGGAACCACTGAGCTAAATCCCCAGCCCGAAACACTTTTCTTAAAGGCCCCCAACTTAAAAAAAACGAACAAAAGTTATACAGTTACAAGTTTCAGTTCTTAAGTGTCTCTATTCTGGACCAAACACCCATTCATCCACCCTTGACACTATTACTGTCAACCAGTATCTGCTATGTGTTTGCTGTGAGCAGACACCAGTTCTGAGGATATGTATTCTTTGTTGAACCTGTCTTGTTTGTTCTTGACAAACAAGAAAAATCAATGTCCTCCAGAAGTTTCTGATTAATGAGGATATGATTATAAGTTAGCTTCAAAGTGGATGGATGCTGGAAATATTGGGAAGGGACCAGGAAATATCTTCCTACTCACAACAAATGCCTCTTCAGTGAACACAGAGAAACAAGTATAAAAGGCCACGAAGCTTCAAAGGGGTACTAGGATTCTCAAAGTTCTTCTAACTTGTTTTTCAAAAAATCTAAAACTTTGCCAGTATTTCTGACAGGGTTCCAAAGAACATCTTGCCAAAGTGAAAATGGGGTGGATATATCTGCTCACTAGGGAATAAAACTTGCCAGGTCAGATGCTGGGGCACTTTATAACTGGACAATTTCAAAGAGTATTAACTGTAGGTTGATTAGAGTCCTGGAAGATATTTATTTGCACTTTTTCTCCTTGGCCGTGGGACAAGATGGACCATTTTAACATGGTTCTGAGTCTCCAAAGGTAATAACCACAGCAAAATCTAAAGTTACAAATAGCATAAGGGATGTCCAGTCCATGGGGGTCTACTTTTTATTTTATTTTATTTTTTCAGGCTGGCCCTGAACTCACCATGTAGCCCAGGCCAGCCTCGAATTTACAGCAATCCTCCTGCCTTTGCCTACTGAGTACTGGGATTACAGGTGTGAGCTACCACACCTGGCCTCGTGATATGTGATTACTGGAGATCAAACTCTGATCTTGCGTTAGCCACCAGGAACTACTGAGTTAAATCCCCGGCCCTAGGTCTACATGTTTTTAAAAATGGTGGTGGTGGACAGAATCCCATACTAAACCTATGACAAAAACAAACCCAGGATATCACGGGAGGTCAGAGCTGGAATCTCTCACCCCAGACCCAGCCAAAGCCTCTCCTTAGCTAGCTAAAAGCTGGTTAACAGTGAAGCCAAAGAGTCAGGCAGTTTCCTGAAAGGTTACCACTCCCACCTCCAGGCAGGTTAGCTGCCATCCCAAACCATCTCCTGGAAGAGCCAGGTAGATAGAACTCAAGGGCCACACTCTAATCTGCTAGTATACCGTTAGGGAGTGGCTATTTGCTTGTAGAAATTCAAGATTTCTGAATTTTTATTCTGTATCTATTCTCCACTAACTAATTTGAACACTGGTGGCCTCCAGTTCCAGTTCCTCCAGTTGAACATACTTTTTATTGGCAGTACTCTGTATCAAATCCAGGTTTCTGAGCATCCCAATCAACCACTGTATCAATAAGCTACATCCCTAGTCTACAAAATATACTTTTTAGCACCAATGAACAGAAGTAGTAAAATTAAGATGCTAAAATTTCCCATACAGTAACTTAGTAAATTTGGCTTTTTTTCAACTGAAGTCTACCAGGATTTGGTCTGAAGCTGCTATACAAAACTTTCAAGGTCATCTTTCTAACAAAATTTCAAAAGCTGACAAGAACAAAAACAGCAATTTTTCAGTGATGGTGAAATTTACACATGAACCAATTAAAACCTATAGAATGCTTAATTCTGCCTCACCCATTAACAGACCATACATGTTAAAATGGTCTTTTTACTCTGCCCTTCCAAACAGAACCTTTCTAGTTTAGTAGTCCTCATTTAACAACCTACCTGTTTTAATGGCTGTTCAGAGCAACCTATTTTTCACTTATGATGTCGTGTGTGTGTGTGTGTGTGTGTGTGTGTGTGTGTGTGTGTGTGTGTCTGTGTACACAGTGTTGCTTATCTTGTTTATAGAGTCTAAATGTCTTTTGGGGTACAGTATATCTTACCTCTACAGTACTATAAATTCTGCTGATTGTACATTACAGTAATGTTACGGTTTGTTATATATTACAGTACTACATGTAAGAGTTATACAAATAAAAAGTAAAATTATCAAGTTGGAGTTTCTTTTGACTCTTTTTTTCCTGAATATTATAATGTGCACACTATTTACAATTCCTCATTTAGCAACTTATTTACTTAACCTAAATGACCTAGTCACAGGGGTGGAAGTCAATTGTTAAATGAGGAATGCCTGTGTTTAATCTAAATTCAGTCTCAGAAAGTAGGAAAGTTAACTATTCTAAGACCAAAAAATGTGCTCCCATAATGAAATCCATTAAATAATGCCTTACTGCTGCTCTATCAAATTTTCCCATGAAAGAATAGTGTAACCAACTGTGCCATTCAGTTGTTCAAGAACCTGCTTTGGTGCTCCATCTCTCTTCACTGACATATAGTAAAAATACATAAACTGCAGTCCCTATGTGGAAGAAAAGAACACCAGAAAAGAAGGAGAAAGAATATTAGCGCCAGATTTGGGCCTATCCACCCACAAAGAAGAGGGTCCTCTGTAGGTGGAAACCTTTCATTTTGGTGGTAAGGTCTCATCCAGGGCCTAACACAAGGCTTCCAACCTGGACCCTGATATGGACCCCTTAGCTTCAGTGGTCACTCACTTCTGGCTGTAAACATTTTCCTTTTTACTTCAGAATGCAGGACAAATGTTAATTTTTCACTTTTATTGCTATTAGTAAAAGAGCAAAAGATTCCCTCTCTCTTCACTGCACTAACTAGAAGTTAACCTTACTGATCACTTTTCCCACCTAACTCATCCGGTGAAGTAAGATCCAGTCTATAAAAATGGTGGTTAACAGCAATCCAAGAACTATGCAAGGAATTAAGTAAGAATGGCCCTGATACTGAAAAGATGGTAAGGCTGAAAGACTATAAGCATATCATGCCAGTACAAGTTTCTCCCTAGAAGGGACTCTAAGGGAGAGTGAGTCACATAGCCCGTACGCTCATGCTCCTCTAAAGGATGGGAGAACAGAGATACATCTTCACAATGAAGCTACACCAGTGGTAGTCCTTTCCTATTGTAGCAGTCCAGAATCCACTGGGATGAAACAATGGGTAGGGACTGCCAGGATAGCCAGTGGACAGGAGAGAGTAGTTTGCGCAGTAATACCTGTGCAAGTTTTGTATGTGCATTTCTGAGCAAACAAGTGTATCATTAGATTCTCAAATGGAGTGTAAAAAGAGCCTTAAAATTTTCTCAAGATGAAGAACACTGGAATTTGATATAGCCACCTGGAGATCTTGGCAAGTTCACAGGAAACCAGGTCCTATCTTTCCTGAAGCAAGAACATTTAAGTGAAAGAAGGAAAGAAGAGGTTCCTGGATCTCAGTGTCACTTTTTAGGATACTCTGTGAGTAGACACTGACTTCTGGAAAAAAAATTAAAGGTAGATCCAGAAGACACCAAAAACAGAGAACATCCTAATTACTGAGTGTTTACAAAGCAGAAGAAAATGACAAAGGCTCAACGAACATTTTGGTTTCCTCCATTGTCAACCTGATCCCTTCACAGATTTGTGGAGGTCTGAAGAAATCTATTTAATGAAAAGTATAAATTGGAGAAAAATAAATGCTCTATCTTTAAAATCAGGGAAATAAAAAAGAAAGAAAGAAAGAAAAACACTTATTTCTTGAGAAAGAAAAGTTCCCATAGCATCCATAATGCTCAAAGTAGAGCAAACATAGCTCTGATCTCAAACAAACCCATAAGCCTTTCAGAGACAGTCTCCTTCCAGAGACACCAACTATTCATAAAGAACAATCATGTCATAAATGAACTTCCCTGATTTTCATCTCCAAATGATTACTTGCAACATGCTGTACCCTCAAGGGAAGGGTCTCACGATAGCAAAATGCCTGGAGAGGACATGCTGTGTGTATGACCTGCAAGAGGAAGAGGAGGACAGGCAGACACATACTACTACAAGGGATCTCACTTAAGCCTCAGCTGGGCCTTAGGGGAAACACTGCCAGGTGGCAGGAAACACTGAGTTTGATGCAGTTTCAATGAGCCCACATTATTATTTTTTTTTTCAAATGCTGACTTCAGTTTTCCACCTTTATATACACTTAAAATTACAATACATACAGCAGTAAATACAATACATGCTTCGAGGAAATGAGGTTTTGTTGGTCAGAAGGGATTAAAAAAATATATATATAGAATTTTCAGCAATAAACTAAGTTAAGGACAATCAGACAAGCCAAAATGAATTATTTCACAGACAAGGAAAGAATTGTCCAAAGCTCAAACACACCAAATCTGCTCAAGAAATCACTCTCAGTGCCACATCCTCCATCCTGAGATGCTCCCCACCACCACCATATCATGTGGTTTGGTACCTCACTTGAACAGAGCTGCAACACTGCAAGTATATGGAACCCAAATGAGTGCCACTAGATGGAGACATGGGCTCTACTCCTTAACCAGGGAAGGGAAGGCCAGTTGGACAAAACCAACTCTACGCCTTTAAACAAATGAACAAAAAATTCTATTGGAAAACAACCATAAGTAAAATTTTATTCAACGAGGTGGTATATATCCTTTTGGTCAACTGTGTGGACTTGGGATACAAGTGGACTAAATCATGGCTCTGAAACTTTCTATGTGATCTCGGGATAAATCTTAAACCCTTGGTCTTATCTGTAAACAACACTTCATCTTAGAGGTGTGTGAGTCTGAAAGAAACTCACACCCATAAAGTTCCCAGAAGAGGAGCTGACAAACAGAAGAGCTACTAATGTTGGCTACTTTATAGGGACAATTATTCTGCATCTTTGGGGGATGATCACTTAATTCTAGATGTAGCTTCTTTCCTATATGTGCCTAAGGTCATAATGAAACACAGAAACATTTTTCAAAGCATATGGAATGTGAGAGAATGGCTTAGACACAGGTTAGTAGTGAGAGGCCCAGCTGGAATCACTGGTTATGTGACTAAGACAAGTTTCAAGAAACATGCAAAGGATTGTGACAAAAATCACACTTAAGAGTTTACTGGGCTGAGGATTTAGCTCAGAAGGTACGCAACCTACTTTGGAAGCCCAAGTGACTGAGTTGGAATGCCAGTACTATGAAAAAAGAAAGGAAAAAAAAGTTTACCTACTTGTAGCAATACTCTGAAGAGACAATTATTTTCAAACTGTTCTAATGAATCACAAACATTTCCAGTTCTCACTCTAGTTTTTCAGCTTTAAAAACAATAAACTCAACATTCATAGCAAACTTAAAACAATAAGCAATAATTAAAATATCATACACTAAATGCCTGAGCTGAAATTTAAACCAACTATTGATGAATATGAATGAACATGATGAAGAGAACATTCTTATGAAAAAAGAAATTTACGTGTCTCCCACTCATAATTACTCTGTGACTAGTCCATTAGATGTGGTTTCAGTCTGCCCTATCTGCTAAGATGGGATTTCCAGCATCATTCTCCATAAGATAGAATAACACTTAAAACCATAAATTCATGTAAAGTATATAAAAATAACACAATTTGATGTGGAAAGAGTAATAATGTGTAAATAATTTAAGGGACAGAAATACCTGTTCTTTAACCCAGATTATGGCCAGTTCATTTGTAAAGCCAAAAGCATTTTCACTTGGCAGTCTATCATGTTGGAAGAAAGCCAAGAAAAGCAGTTTTTGTTGAAAGACACAGCATATTCAGTTGTCTGCTATCACTTGTTAGCTCCATCAGTTCCAGTATCTTAATGTGGTGATAGAGATTAAGAGAAGTACACCACTACTGACAATGTTACAGGTAGCAACTGGCCAGCCAAAGCACACCTAGGGTACAGAACTGGACAAGCGCATCCAAGCAGGTGAACAGTCCATTTCCCACTTGACTCAATTCTTATAGCCACCATTATGAGGATACTCAAGAAAATGTGCAGCCCTGGATCTGAACACTGACCTTGAACAGACAGAGCCTAATTAGAAGGTGAGAAACAAGTATTCACTGACTTTTAACATGTTTCACCTGGATAAAATGTCTTCTTTCAAGAAGCTGTGACTTAGAGAAATGACTTAAGAGATTTTGACTTACAAAGGTAGAAACTCAGGCCTAGGTTTCTAGAAACTTCTAACAAGGTTCCTACTACCACTGGTACACCTCAGCCATCACAGCTTTTAGCTCAATGGTCCCAGTGTCTATCTCACAAGTGCAAGGTCCTAAGTTCAACCCCCATAACAAAAAAAATTTATTTTTTAAGTTTAAAAAGAAAATAAAACAGCAGTATTGAGATAATCACTAAGTAACCTTTAAAGTTCCTGCTGATGTTGGAATTCTGACTTCTTTGGCTTCAATCGGCACTTAATTCACATAAGATCTGGACATATGAGAGACACAGCCACTCACTCATAGTGAGTGAAAATCAAGATCCTTGTGTGGCACTGAAAGACCTCAAACCAGCAGTGCTTCCTATGGGGCACTAGAGAGCATCAGCAAACTTTTCAGAAGATCAGGGGTCTCACAGGGAATTCTGCTGTCCATATAGAACAGGGACTAGTCTTCAGTAACTCCATACCTTTCACCAGAATATTACAGAAAACACAAGTAATCCAGGGCAAAATAACCCCCAAAATGATCAAATTTAAAAGGGTTACTCTAATTCCTTCAAATCCTAACATTTTTAGGTAGAAGAGCAGTTTCTTTTAAGTGTGAGTATTCTTTTCCAGTCAAGCCCAGCCAACAGTGGCAGTGAAAAAGGAAAGGAGAGCCGATAAAAGAGGGAAAGGGGAGAGGTCAGCAGGAAAAATCATTTTATTCTATGAACAGTGACTCTATAGACAGTTTACACTACAGCCCAGCTACAGCACAATGGACCACAGGTGAGGATTTTTCATGTCACCAAATGGACTAAGCATTCGCCCCAACCCCTCTGCCCAGAAAGCTCTTGTCAAGCAGAGAAGCACCTTCTTCCAGGGGTTGGCAATCCACTCACTGATGAAAATGACAGAAAGGACAAACGAGGTAGGATAGGAGACAAAGGAACAAGCTAACAGGTACAGGTAATAAAGGAATTTAGAGCAAGAAGACAGGGAAGAACCTAAAAGAAGGCTTGAAGAAGAAAGCCATAGCAGAGCCAGGGATTTAGCTCAGTGGTTCCGCTGAAATGCAAGTTCCACAAGTTCCACAAGTTCCACCCCCTCCAACCACATACCACAAGGCCGGGCATGGTAACTCACACCAATCAGCAATCAGTACCACACAACACAATGCTGGGTGTGATAGCTCACGCCTGTAATCTTACCTATCACTTGGGAGGCAGAGGCAGGAGGATTGCAGTGAGTTCAAGGCTGAGCTCAAGGACAACCTGAACTACAAAGGTGAGACCCTGTATTAAAAAAAAAAAAAAAAGAAAGAAAGCCGTAGCAGAAAGCAAACTATAGAACTGCATACCTCCTGTACATTAGGCAGGAAAACAGAACTAGTTCTTCAGACAGGTTGACAGTTTTTCTTACCAAAGAAGCAGGAACAAAGGCACTTGGGGGTAAAGGAGGTGGCCATGAGGACATCCACTGCCAACTCAGGTTCCTGCTAGTTACTCTCCTATCAAGCAGCAGGAAGACTAGATGGAGAGAAGCCTAGCATACGAAATATTATAACCTAAGGTGTAAGGTGTTACTCAAAGACATATTGTTTAAAAACATGTGAAAGATTCTATCAAACTATAGCTGGCACAGGAAAATGTTCTTAAATCTGTCTTCCTGATTGGTGATAGTGGTGAAAAGAGACACAGGAAGCCCTGGTTCACACAGAGAATGCACAAGAGGTGTCAGAAAGGGTGAGGGGTACCAAATCAATATAAAGGCTTGGTGATGCTGGTCAAACAGCTCTGCCTTTGGGACCGTAAAAAGTCACTTTGATTACTGGCAAGAAAAAGGTCTTTGAAGTTAAAAGAGAGAGGAGGAAGAGTACACAAAATATAAAATGTACCCATGTGCATGTATGCACATGTGTATACTCATACACAGAGCAAACAGAAAACATCAATATTTAGAAGTGACTAACCTGGAGGATTACTTTTTTTTTTTTTGAGACAAGGTCTCGCTTTGTGGTTCAGGCTGGCCCTCAACTCAGCCTCAAACTCACATCACAGCAATCCTCCTTCCTTTGCCTCCCCAGTGCTGGGATTACAGGCGTGAGCCACCACGCCCGGCACTGTGGTATGAGGTACTGGTTGCTACTAGGCATGAGTCTCCACACCCAGTACTGTTATATGGTACTGGGGATCGAACCTGGGTCCTTGCGCTTGCAAGACAGGCGCCGGAACCACTGAGCTAAATCCCCGGCCCTGGAGGATTATTTTTAATATACTATCTGTATTAATTAAAAGCATTATTTTATGGTAAGGAGGGAAAACTGCTTTTAAAAGTTATTCTCTACTCAAACATTCTGATTTGCTGGGCCAGTGATTTAGCTCAGTGGTTTTGGCATCTGCCTGGCAAGCACAAGACTCTGAGTTCGAGCCCTAGTATGACATATTACAATGCTGGGCATGGGGGCTCATACCTATAATCCCAGCACTTGGGAGGCAAGACAGGAGGATTGCCAAGAGTTCAAAGCTAGCCTGGAGTACATAGTGAGTTCAGGGCCAGACTGAGTTTAAAAACAAAAAAAATTTGACTGCCCATAGTGACAAGATGACCCAATATTTGGCTTCAGAGCTGTTCTTAAAATATTAATGAAGGGGCCGGGGAGTTAGCTCAGTGGTTCCGGCGCCTGTCTTGCAAGCGCAAGGGCCCGGGTTCGATTCCCCGGTAACCACATAACAATACTGGGTGTGGAGACCCACACCCAGCAGCAGCCAGTACCACATACCACAGTGCCGGG
>PVIR01017558.1:9896-34820 GCA_004026965.1 Petromus typicus | reverse complement strand
GAAGATTAAATCCATCTTCATTTCCAGACTTCGGAAATAATAACGGAATGAGTCCCCTGCACGTTTGACATGCAGCCAGGAATGAAAATCTTCAGGTATTTAACCAAAATGCTTCTTAGCGGCCCTGTACTAGGGCTTGGATTTATTCAATATATGAAATAACATTTATAATGTAATCTTTTTGCTAGTTACAGTAATAGAATAGGGATAGTATAGTAGAGGTTAACTCAAGTGTTTTAGTTGGTCCAAAGGTGAATATACAGTTACTGCCTTGAAGAAACTTATAACCTATAGCTCAAAACATAATTGAAAAGTCTTTACTATAAATCCACCTGGGGGTGCTTGTTAAAATTTCATGTCTCAGATTTACCCTGACCTACAAATCAGTCACCGGGGCAGCCCCCAAAACGCTTATTTTACTAAGATCTTCCCTGGAACCTATGTACACGCAGGCCTCAGAGCCGAGGTCTGGTGCGCAGGCCTCCTTCTCCCTGCTCTTCTTCCCTAAGTCAGTCTGCAGACAGCAGTCCTCTAATTAACATTGCGGCTCACCTGGAACTCATTATGCGGCTTAGTGCCTGGGAAAAATGAAGGAGCTGCTTTGAGTTTTTTCCTCCCACTTTACTAGCAGTATCTAGCCTCTTTTTAGATTTCACGGTACAATGTCTCCTCTGTTCATTTAAAGATAACTATTCTGGGTATTAGTAAAATTGCTATTTATAGGTGCCCTTGCCCTTTGTACTTTCATAGTATTTTAATAACTCTTCTAAATGTTTTTTTCTCACTGTACCTAAGTCTTATAAAAAGGCTAATACTATATAAAAACAAACAGCAAAAGCATGTTCTCTGTAGTTACTCTTTGCCCTTTTCTTCTCTTTTCACATTGAGACTATTTATTTGTTTATTTTATTTTTTTTTTCCTGTTCTAACCTTGGGACTACCTATTCTGCTTTCTATTTTACATGGCAAATGGTGTATTTAACTCAGGAACACAATCTAACTTTGTATTTAGTTTCCATTTAATTGATGTTACTGAAAATAAAGGGAAGTGAGACTGAAAAAGCGAAAGCTATCATATCTCAGGATTGTAAAAGTGAAAATCAGGCTCATTTACTTTATGATACGATGAAAAACATCAACATTCTTTCTGTATCTATGTGTTATCCAGAAAAATGCTTAATCCAGTTACTATATGTTAAGCTAGTAAAGATCTACATATCCTTTAAAGGTTTTGTAGTTCATTGATCAAAGAACAATTTCACCATTGCTATTTGAAAGTTTCAGGCAAATATGGTTAATAAATGAGACAGATAATAACAAAAGAGGAATAAAAACTATTTTTTCATAAAGTCTTGTTCATTAACTAGAATAAAGATTCCACCGGCAATTATATATTTCACACTTTTGGTTATGTACATGTAATATATCAGTGCGTTCTGTTTCAGCCTTTTTTCTGTAATTACCCGAATTGTATTCCGCATGTGTCCTTTTCTTGACAGCCATGTCTCTCCAGTTCAATTCATGTTATCAAGCATTCTGTGACTGCTCCTATTGCATCAACCTTAATTAGCTTTTGATTACTGTTAATTTCACAGCATTTTCCCTTTAATAAGTTGCATCGAAATGCTTTCATTTCTGTTGCAGCAAGTTTAATTAGTTTTTGAACGCTGTTTCTGTTTTCCTGTTCATTTTTAGAAAAAAAATGACAACACCTTCTTTCTTTGTTTCTATGAGAATAAACATGACTTCAATGAGTGTTAACCACGAGTCTTCACCTTGTAGCCACAGTACCAAATCATAGTAACTTTTAGCCTTTTAATTTGCAGCAGGAATGTTCTCATGTACTCATGTGCTTATAATTTTTCTCATTATTTTAAATATATATTATAATTAAATTTCCACTTCACAAAAGGGCCAAGTGATTTATTTTACACAACTAGCATTCTAGTTGTGTAATTAGTCCATCAATTCAATTATACTAATTTGTATTTCACGTATTCAATTATACATCATAAAACAGTCATGTTTGAATTTGAAAAGTACACTTTACCCTGTGCAGTAAAATTGTTTCTCACAATACCCTAAAATGAAGTGCTTCAAAATTATTTTTCAACTCTATAATACAAAGATTTTTTATCACACAAATATTTATTGTTTTACTTATGTAAAAATCTATAATAATTATCTACTTACATGAAGCAATACTTATGATTCAATATATACTGTATGAAACTTTACAAGTTTAAGATTATTATAGTATCTCATGTAAAACATTTATTTTGTTGTATTTATTTACCAAATAAATTTATTAGACTTCATCTATGAGCAACATACGCAACATGATTTATAACTTTTAACTGCTTACTGCCAAAATCTTCTCAAACTATGTAAATTAAAACAATCATTTATAAGCCACATATTACTGATGAACTACCACCACTAGAATATTAGTGACTCTGGATTTGGTTATTGCATTAAGTATTGCAATTCATATTGTTATACTGTAGTAGTAATGTAATAGTCAATATTTCAAAATGACAGGAAAAAGTAAATGGTCAATCAGAGAATGTATTATATTTGATATTTATATTACCAGTTGATAACATAAAATGCTTCAAAGAGAAATCAACAAAAACAAAACAAAGTAACAAAAGTTTGTTTGTTTACAAACAAAAAAGTAAACTTTTCAGGTAATGTGATTTATATAATTCAATATACAGAAATTTCCAGTTCCATATTAACTATATATGAGATACGGGAAGCAAATGAGTAGTGTCAATAAAGTACAAAGCAGAGGCAATCACTTAAATATCACAGGAATTTCATGTGACTTACCAATAATATGGACCTTGGCATTTGAAGTAGGTGAAAGGCTACTTAGGCTTGTGTTCTTTCTGATATTATATTGATTTCTACACTACTCTTCAAATGTTCATTCAAAATGTGACTATTCTTGGTGGAAAAATTTCAGATTTTTTAAGATAATCTTTTAAACTACAAAGTCCATTATCTTGAAACTTTCAACCCTCAGTTCTAATTCTGTGCAACCAGTTCACAATAGTGGCAACTGGAGGAGAGGAGAGGATACAGCTAATGTCGGCAGCAAAAACATTTGATGTTCAAACTAACACATGTATTTAGTTTAATGGCTTTATTTTTAACTACACAGTGATAAAGACAATATAAACACACACGTACATGCATAAATGTTTTCTTGTTTAATACTAAAGCAAATTGTAGAATTTATTCCACTTTTCTTTGATAGATTTTCACACATATAATTTCTCCAAATTTATATGCACATTTTAGGAAGCCCTGATAAAATTGTTAGGAAAATTTCGGGGCATGTCATCTCTGAAATCATAGTTTCTGTCTTGCAGCTAGCTCATCCTAATGTATGTTTATTTTATGTAATAAGGCCTATCATGCACATATTCCTGGTATGTTATGCCTCATATTTTTAAAGAATTTAATTGCTTTAATGCATACATTTTCCAGTCTTGCAGCTGCAACAGAGGTTAAAACTCTACCAAGAAAACATTCACGATAACCCTCATGATTAGTTCCTCTGCGTATTGCTCCAGAGAAAAACAAATTATCACTAGAAGGCAAATCTGTTCTGGGAAGTCCCACACTGCTGGTGTAATACCTATCCCCACAAGAGGACTGAATAGAAAACATCCATTGTGGCTTAGCAAATGGCTGGAGCTGGCAGCCTCTGGAGATGAGGAACAACATCTGAAGTAGAGAGAAAATAAAATGTTCTGCTTGAATGCAAGTTATATTTGCCTATTTTCTTCAACCTTTTAAAAAAATCTCTCCTTTTTCAAATCAAGACATCTGCTATATATATATTGTTTAGAGCTTCTTCGAAAAAATAAGATGTGGATCAATGAGATCTATCTTCCTGAGTCAGCTAATTTCCCATGTATAGTCACTTAAATTCATCTAAAATCTAAATTTCTTAAGAAATCTATCTTATAAATGAGGCACCATCACATGGCTTCCTGGCAAGATTAGGAAGCAACGAAGACACATCTCTGTATGCCTTTTCTATTCTTCAGATGTCCCCTATGTTTTAATTCAATCTCCCTCTTGCTTCTTCAACTCTGAATTGTTTTTCTTCCAGTTATCATGATTTAACTGACTGTTAACTTTGTGTTGGAAGCAGAATTATGATTTACCAAGGATTATAGATTAATTAATTAGTTACTAGACTCATAAGTTAGTAAATACTGTACACAAACTTTACTTTGCATTACTTCCTATACATTAGGTAGCAGTCTCAAAATTCAAAAGAGATACATAATTATGGGCAATTTAATTATTAATATGATAGGTACAGATGATTTCTAGAAAAGAAAAGCGTAGACTCATAAAAATAATTATAAGCTCTTGGATTCTATGTGTATGTATACTGCAAAAAGAAAAAAGAAATAATGAAACTATGATTAAATATTTATCATCATTATAGGTTTAAAAAGCTGTCAAAGTGTTTACACACATCAGAAGTGTCTATGAGAAATGCATTTTGAAAAAGCATGAAATAATAGCTAAAATGGGTCACTTCAAAATCATATATACATCATATTTTTTGAAATTTGGAACTATTATACTTGCTTAATATATTTTTTTCCTAGTTGACTTCAAGAGATTCAATAATGGAATGCTTGTCTCTTAGTCACAAAATGAATAATGAATGTATGTATCTCAGGATAAAGTCAATGTTAATCTCTCCTGTGTCTTTCTCCTTTCCTTTAGCATAAATTTATGATAAAATCTATATATTTTAAATTTTTTATTATAAAATAAATGTTAACTATTCATGCAATAGTAGTAATATATTATTTTTAAAGCAAGATTTAATACAAATGCCTTTTATAAAATATACGACTTACTTTCCTATCACATTAATTTACCAAAGTAGCATATATCATATTAAACTTCTCCCACTAGTTTAATTAAATGGGAATAAAATGTCCTTATAAAAGGAAGAAATTATGAACTGCACATACATTTGTGGTTAGTAAGTATATAAGCGATCTCTTCTTCCAAGTGCAGCATGTCTGAAGATCATTCAGTATTTCAGAAGAGGTAAAGATAAAAGTCCAGGTGGAACTCCAGTGTCAGTGTTCTGCGTGTCATTCCAAAAGCTCAATGTGAAATCTTTTTTGGAACATAGAACAATGTGTGTGTGTGTGTGTGTGTGTGTGTGTGGTTCATGGGTCGCTAACCAGCTTTCTAGGGATAACTTTTCTCTCCTATTCTGATTTGTGTTAGAGAGAACCCTTAAGCACCACTTGATGCTCAGGCAGTTTTTGTTTTTGTTTTTGTTTTTCCTGGCAGCTCTTTTACAACATGGCAGCAGGAAGACAGTGGTGGGAGTTAGAGGTTAAGTGACAGACCAATCAGGAAGATCTCCATAAGAAGACTAGTCTCAGTTTAAAGGGTTCTTATCCATTTCTTCCACTTGTGTTCATTAAGATCAGTTACCAGATGTTCCTGTTATAAAAGTAGTTTGTATTATTCTAGTAAAGATAAGCTTTGTTTTAAGGTTTACAAAAGTTACAACTGTGTATTGTCTTGATGACCGCCAGAGATTCATATCCCATTCTAATAGAGGATGAGTAATACCTGGGCCAAAGTTAAGAACTTTTAAATTAGGTTACATCATATTATTAAAGGACATAAAGGGTTGGGGTTGTGAGATGTTTGAGTAGACCTTAAAGTTATCATTAATTCTATATCCACAATACGGCTCGTATAGTATACTATATCATTACACATAATTAAACTGATTTAAAAATACATCTTAAGTAATAACATTGATCTTAAAATAGAAGTTTTTCTGGAATTATTCTAGGATTAGACTGTATTTCTATCCTACACTTTGTAGCTGAGGTTTTATTAGCCGTGAGGGTGAGTCTAGATAATATCAGGTTCTGTCTGGCCTGCCTTGGGTAGAGAACAGTTTAAGTGAAAGAAAGAAATTGGAAGTAACTCTTTTTTTAAGTAGTTAAAGGAGGACAGTGAAGAAATTCAAAATCTGAAATGTGAATTTTACTTTTAAACCATGTGAAATTACATGTTAGATTTCAGAAAACAGGATCATAACAATAAAATGTTTGTAATCAATAACATTTTTATAGCATTATTAGTTTTATAAAGGGCTATTTGGGGTTTTCTCCCTCGTAATTTTATATTTAAAGTGTGCAGAAAAGCCAATATTCCATCATTTTTGTAGTAACTCAATTAATATATAATAAGCATATGTCCTTTTAGGGTGAGAAACACCACCATTGTACAATACATACAAACACAGTAGATTTTTAAATTTCAATTTCTTGTATCCTAATTTAAGTTATCCAAATTAAAGACATCTTAAATATTTGGCTTTGAAAGTTTGGGCGACAGAGTATTCATGGAATTCATCTTAAAAATACAATATACATTGCTAGAATTTAAAAAATAATAAAAATTATATATTTTTATTTATCCTTTTTAAAATTTTTAAAACTTTTTAAACTTTTTAAACCACTTTGTGGTTCAGGCTGGTCCTGAACTCAGCCTCAAACTCAGCAATACTCGTGCTTCTGCTGCCCAGTGCTGGGATCACAGGCATGAGCCACCATGCCTGCTACGTGATATGTGATACTGATTGCTGATGGACGTGATTCAACATGCACAGCACTGCAGTATGTGGTTACCAAGGATCAAACCTGGGCTCTTAGACTTGCAAGGCAGGCTCTGGAACCATTTAGCTAAATCCCTAGCCCTTTATTTAGCCATTTTCATATTAAATGGTTGGTTTCAACCAAGATGAGTTAGAGGTGAGATGATATCCATGTAGCTTACAAGAATGCTCCATTTTGTCACCACAGTCCTATGAGAACTGTTTTTGACAAGTGTACCCCATGATGACACCATGAACTTTGAGGCACTTCTGATATAACTGAAGTAGAAAAGGTAATGATATCATTATTAAAAGAATATCAGGCTGATATTAACTTCAGTGTAATAGTCAGATACAAATTGGCAAGCCCAAGGGACATAATGTAAATGTTGTTGTAAAGGTGCAGACACTTAAAAGTATAAGAGCCATGTTTATTATTTAGAATAGGTCTATTGGTCAATTATTTATTTTAATTGTATTAATTTTACTATACTAAACAATGAGTACTTAACAGAAAAAATATAAGAATTAAAATACTGAATTTTTAATACTTACTGAATGTTCATATAAAAGCAACAAAATTTTCCATGACTGCTTTTTGATATAGAAAGTCTAAAAAATAACAACCAAAGGCAAATTCCTATATGAACTACTATGAGAATGCCAACAGGACTCTGTACCAAAAATAACCTTTACTTCAATTGTCACACTCAAAGTAATCTTCAGACATGACAACCTCATGTTCCATGCAAACATTTCACAGGAACAGCATCTGTTGTTTGTTTACCTTTCTTATGTAGCAGGCCATTCTTGTCATCTCTCCTCTCTTCCTGATTTTTCAGAAGCTTCCTATTATATCATAAGATATGCACTTGGCAGAAAATAAGATATCAATAAAATAAAATAGCAAGTACATCATTAGTGCTTAGAATAGATAACATTTCCATATCAGGTATTTAATTGCTTACAAAACTTAAAGATACAAGTGGAAATTAAAATAAATGTGTTCTACAATGTAAGCATAAATAAGTCTATGACATAAATAATTTTTATTTCAATGTCAAAACCAACGCAGTGCCCACACATGGAAACTGCACCATTTTTCTTTTTGTTTGTTTGTTTGTTTGTTTGTTTGTTTTTTGAGACAAGGTCTTGTCTTGTAATGCAGGCTCTGAGTTCACTATGTAGCCCAGGCAAGCCTCAAATTCACAGCAACCTTCCTGCCTCTACCTCCCAAGTGATGGAATTACAGACTTGAGCCACCACATCCAGCACTGTGGTACGTGGTTACCAAGGATAGTACCCTGAACCTTGGACTTGCAAGATAGGTGCTGCAACCACTAAGCTAAATCCCTGGCCTGATCATTTGGTTTACTTCTAAACAAATAAAGACTGGGTGGCTTAGGTCCAGAATAAATTTCCAAATTAAAGTATAATAAGACTTTACAGGGCCGAGGAGTTAGCTCAGTGGTTCCGGCTCCTGTCCTGCAAGCACAAGGACCTGAGTTCGATCCCCAGTAACTACATACCATACTGGGTGTGGAGACTCATGTCCAGCAGCAACCAGTACCACATACCACAGTGCCGGGTGTGGTGGCTCACGCCTGTAATCCCAGCACTCGGGAGGCAGAGGCAGGAGGATTGCTGTGATGTGAGTTTGAGGTTGAGCTCAGGGCCAGCCTGAACCACAAAAGCGAGACCCTGTCTCAAAAAACCTAAAAAAAAAAAAAAAAAAAGTTTACATTTACAGGGAATGAAATTTCTACCATATTTTCACCTGTCATTTTTTCGTAAGTCTTTTTACACTCCTGCAGTTACCATGATAAACCTTTACTGAGTACAACAGACTTGTGAATGCTTTCAGCTCAGCTATGAGTTGTCATAATAAAAACATTTTTGAATATGGTTATTGGTGCATACAGAATGTTCTACTTTTATTTTAGCCTTTATGTATTGCTCAACATCTCATACCACTTCATCTGTTATAATTTTCAACATTAAATGGCACTGCTGGTATTTTCTCCAGTAAGTTTTATTCCTACCAAGATCCTCACTCTATTTTCAAACCTAGTTGTGACACTAGGTTGCTTCATTTGATTACCATTTTTCAACAGTTTAACCAGTCCAATATGCGCTCACCTTATTATTTTCTTGATAGCTGACTCAAGGAGGTCTGAATTCCCTGTGTATCTATCAATCATTCCTTCTTCCATTTCTCTCTCAAGAACTTCAGCTCAAATGGCTGATGTCAAATTTATTGTCATCTTCATTATCCATGTATGAATAATCTGAAACTTCATTTTTTTACTTCCTCCAAGACTTGTAAATCTGATTTTTCACGTACCATTGTACTGAATTGGGGTACTTGTACCAGAAAAATCAAAAGAAAACTTTTTTTTGCAAACAAATCATAAATGCACAGAAATTTACTAGTGAGCATTTCATGGGTAAAATTCACCTGTTGCTGCTTTGCAGCATCTGTACATGCTTTGCCATTCACTTGGCAATGGATGAATGCACAGATAAGCTTTTTCTTTCCTAAGGTGCAGCTGTTATGATTCAGACCCATATTCCACTAAGAAAGATGCATATTTTTTTTCAATGGAAGGCTAGTGTGTGTGTATTTCATCCCTATGATGCTCAGGTAAATATATACAAAACTTGTGAGATGGAGAATCATGTAGATAAAAATCTCAATTTGACACATTTGATTATGTGCCACATCTTCTTCATAGCAAGTGGACAAACACAAAATTCCTTTTTGTATCCACTAGGCATAGCTAGTGCGATGCACAATGGGCTACTATTATGCTAAAGCACACATTTTTACTAAAAATATATAGGGCTGCTATACCCTTTGGGTTAGTATATCATATCACCCAAAAATGAAGAATACATTGAGTGACTTTTCATTTCTTAAATAAAAAAATAAAACAGTAACAAAACTCAATTATATATTTTTCATTTATTTGCTATCTATATAAATTTCAAGTAATAGACATTTCCACTGAGGTGCTCAAGGTAAGATTTGCTAATATAAAATAAGAAAATACCTATCCAGTGATAGGTGTGTAGCAGGTTATAAGAGCATTATATTTTAAGCTACAAAGAGTCATAGCAATTTGGGGGAAGTGTCAATTTCTGTTATAGTGAATTTTGATTATTGAATTTTAAATTTATTGAATAAATAATTTCATAGACTATAAAAATTTCTCCTATCATCTCTATTAAGTAACACATTTCTTTTGAGGCATGTTCTGAAACAATAGAAGCTGTCAGAAGACAGGAGAACTTTTGGCAAAACAGGGATGTGGGTGTAAACTTCTGTCATATTATTGAAGATAAAGAGATTCAGAATTAATTAAAAGGCTCATAACAGTATAAATAATTATATTTTCAATTGATTTATAACTAGAACTGCAGAGATGATTAAGTATTGATTATTCATTAGTCAGAGAGTTATATATTTCAATTTCAATATTTGCATATTAAGATGTCATACTATTTAGTTAATAAATATCAAGATAAACACATGATCACCAAATTGATTAATTTTCCATGTGAGTCAATATACGTCTTTCTTATTGAATAGTCAATTTCCTATTTATCCCCAGTAAAATATTGTTTACAACATGGCAAATTTTTCCTCTTTGTAATATTTTTTCATCACATTTTAGACAATCTTTACTCCAATGAACTGTCTAAATTGGCTAGGAAAGCTAAGAAAAGATGAGTAAATCAACACAGAAACCTTTATCCCGTATAATTCTTCTATCACAACTAACAAATGTGGATGTTTCATTCTAGGCACTGACTGATTTACCAAAGTGTTCACCTTCAGACAGGTGTGGTGGTACATGCCTGCAGTCCTCACACTCTGGGAAGTTGAGCCCCGCTGCAGCTTGGAGGCCAGCTTCACAATTTGGCCACTGAGCAAGACCTCGCCTTATAGGATAAAAAGTTATGGAGTAAATTTTAAAGATTTTGCTAATTTCTTCTCTTATTTTACTTAAAAATTACCTCCTTGACTATACATATTTCTCATTTGTTTTGCTTGGTTTCAACCCATGTGCTATTTTCAGAAGAAAATAATTAAAATGTAAAATAAGTAATCTAAATGACAAAAAGGAAAATGATCTGAAATTGATTTCTCACTGAGTTGTTCAAAAACTAATTTAACATAATTATGATAATATATAAAACTTTTCTGAAAATTATTTTAAATTGCATATACTTATATTAGTATACATTAAGTTTACCTTGCATTTTAATCTAGTCACAAAAATATAGTGGATTTGTATAATTTTTAAGTAGACATATTTATAAAAATATAGTGGTTCTATGCAATTTTAAAAAATATTTTCCCTCAAATATGTGTTTAAAACTGCCATGAGATAACTGAAAGAACTACGATTAGATAGCTTATTTTCATTTTACTTAGTGGACAATTTAACATATGGCAAGCACTGATTAGTACGTCCTGAGAATTCTTCTACTTCCTTTAATCCTCATGACCAAGCTAGAGTTGGAATTCTTTATAATGAAAAAATCTGAGACTCAGAGAATTAAAGGGAATTTATTAACTTTACCTACTGGGCAACTGCCAATCAAAGTGTGAATCCAGGAAGTCTATACTCACTTTCCAGCAATTGAAAATATTGTTGTTGTTGTTGTTGTTGTCATTATTATTATTATTATTATTATTATTTACCTCAGTCTTTATATTTGGGGTATCAGGAAGATTGCATGTGTTCCAGTGTTCCAGTCCAAGGCATTGCATGGCAGGCAGAAGGCAACAAGTAGCAGCAACAATAACACCAATAAAAGCAACAGCTTTTCCTTACTCCTGTTAAATTATATGTACCTTTTGATTAACACCAGTCATATCCATGACGGCGTGTCTCTAATCGCAGCACTACCCCCTAAATCCCTCTATCACAGCCTTCATTCACATTCACACATCCTAACCCAGCCTCCTTTGAAATACCTCACCAACGAGGGCATGAGGCTTTGAGGTTACAACTAGATACAAGTAATGGCCTGACTGATAAACGAACAACTTGAGATACAACCAAAAGTTTAGTTTTAACTTACGATCAAAGTCTGGAGTTACAACCTGAGTGCTGGCTGCTTGTGTATCCAGATGGTCTTAGATATTAATTTAATCCTTAAAGAATTCTGGAAAGAATATTATAATATTTTCTGTCTTGGGTTGAGAAGTTGTTGGCCAGTTTCTCTTTAAGGACACTGAGATCTGCCTGCATGTAAGGCAGACACCTTGAAGGCTATGGAGAATAGCCTGAGCCCAACTGCAACTTGAAGCCTGAATTTTCAGTTGACCAACTTGAATTACAACCAGATATTTTGAACAAATGGAGTTTGTAAATAGAGTCCACTGTATAACTCATAATTGCTCATTTTAAATGGATGTTACATGTCTTGTGAGAGCCTTGTAAATACAAATTTCTTCCTCTATGCTCTGCTCCTGTTTGAATGTTTGCTAAATAACTTCAGAAATTGAGTGTACTCATCATTCATCATGCTAATCTCAATATTTGTGGACTTTTCCTGAAACTTCTTAAACACTAGAAATGGAAGGAGCTTTCAAAATCTTTGGAAAGAAAGATTTTGATGTGGTTAACACTACTTTTCCCATTTAACCTGTTTTTCTTTTCTATGGTTTCAGTTATTTGTTGTTAACAAATATTTTTCAAAATTACACGATGCAAAATTATAGAAATGAAGTTGTAAAATTCAAATTTTAAGCTATTTTGAGTATCATGATGTTTTGTGGCATTATACTTCATCCTTCACCAAACATGAATCATTCTTGTCCAAAGCATCTACATTTTTATACAACTTACTGGTTAGTCATGTAGTAGTTCTTTGAGATTGATGGGTACTTGGTGTGATATCACATTGCTGATATTCAACTGTATATTGCCTTTGATAATAGTAGCTTCCAGCCAAAGAAAAATAATGCTATCAATTAAATATCCCAAACAGAAACCATAAAATATGTCTTCTAAATGAAAGAGTAAGAGCACTCGACTTAATAATGAAAGACAAAATTGTAAGCTGAGATGGCCAAAATTTACCAATCAAACAAATAGGGAAGAAAATCAATTTAAATAGAGTTGAGAACTGCACATGATTCAGATATCCACTAACGGTCCTGGAATACACCCTCTAAAGATGAGAGAGGAACAGCAGGCTTGGCTTATACATAATTTCAGATACATAATACTTCTGTTATAACTTTTACATTACTTCCCTGTAAACTTAATAGTCATTTTATGCTCACTAATTTATAGAATATAATAAAACACAAATTCTCTCTAGTTAAAATAAATTTATTGTTTGTATTATGCTGAGGATAAAGATTTATAATTGAATAAGCTGTCAGGTTTTTTTGTTTAAATTTAGAGATTAGAGGGCACTTGTGACATTTTGCAATTGTTTCTTATGATTAATTGAAATAAGCGTAGGAAGGGGGATATTCTTTCCAGCTGTGACTTCTCTGTCAGGGTAATCTTTCTTAAATTGCTCACAATCATTTGACTATTTGTCTTTCCATGTAAAATTGTTTTACAAACAAAGGTTGAAGTGGAGCCACTTACCAGGTTCCCAGGTCTGTTAAAAAAATCATGTCTTCACTAAGGAATGAGAATAGTTTTTAGAAACAGATATTATTTCACAAAGAAAGTAAATATATTTCTATTATTCTAATTTATTTAATTTTTTTCATAAATTTAATTTCTACAGCAAGACTGGTCTAATATGAATCCTGAAAAATTAGCATCCTCTTAGCAAAGATTTTTCCATAGTGGGTACCACATGTGAATGACTGTGTCCCTCTGAGGTAATGTTTAACTGAGACAAGCAAGACACAGAATGTAGGTACATTTGGAGTAGACTCGCGATATTACTGGATAAATAGACCTAGATTTTGAAACAGAATTCATATGATACATATTGATAATAGAAGAATAAAGAAAGAAGTGGAAAATTTCTAGCTTCAACAATTTGCACCTCAATCTTTGGTGAGGTAATGAAGACCCAGCGGTCAGATGTACTGGGGAAAAGGGCACAGTATGGAGGAAAGTGAATGGTTAAGCAGTTTACTTTAGAAGTTTCTTAAGCTTGAGAATCCTGCAACATGTGTATTTGATAATTTTATTTAGCCATTCACGTCTAGACAGTTGAAGCCAATGTACACCACTGTAGCAGCCTTCAAAAAACCAGTCTTTCCTTCCCCTGTGATCCACTGTCCTGCCCTGCTGTCATGAGACAGATTCTCATTTGCTCTGTCCAAAGAACACTAAGTGCTTACTGCAAGAGTTTTTCTTATTAAATACAGTTTCTCTTTGCTTTTTGGACCTTCTAGACTGTCACTGGAAATAAAATGCTATTCCCACAACAGCTTTCATGACAAATAGGTGTTCAATAAATATTTGTTGTGGGTATGAATGAGTGAATGGATAAATGCATTACAGACTTCAATGAGACATGTGTAATGTCTTTTCTCTTTCCCAAAGATTGATATTTGGTTGAAGACAAAGATCTTCCTTTAATCTACTCTCAGATTCTTTACATATGGAATACTCTATTACACATTAAATAAATACTCATTGATTTGTGGATATTAAAGTGAAATACACTGGTTCTCCTGAACACTTGCAGAATTTGTGTGAAAACAGCCATGTAGCCTCTCACTTTTAATATTTTACAGGGAGTCTTAAGGAAGTATGCATCAAAACGAAGGGATGGGGGTACTTAAAGTGAAGACTAAATATAGAAACTGACAACATTAAGACATAGACAAAGGAGGCTCGTAGTAAATTCTGTTCCTCAATTGTACCTTCAGACACTTTGTTTCATTTAAAAGAACCTATCTATTGTCACTGCACATATAATTCAGAAAGAAATAAACATTTACACTATACATATTTTATACAGATAAATTATTCTCATAAGATATATTTTTTATTTTAACTACATCATTTTACCCTACAACTGACACAGGCATTCAGTCAATATTTCCTTTGCTGAGTGGATTAATGAATGTGTGCTGCCAATAAATAATCTTGTTCAGTATAAAAAATTCAATATTTATATTAAATTTAATTTTACAGTTGCTAATATTTATAGGAGTATATATTTACAAATTTAGCATAGATGTATGCATAAAGGGGAGAACTATTAAAATACAGCTGAACAAGTAATTTTAATTTTTAGAAAACTTCCCTTTAGAAATGGTCTTTTGCTATTAACATTGTTAGCAAAATATTAGCAGTAATTAAAATCATAAGTGGAAGTTCTAGATGACTGGGCAGCTGAAAAAGAGCAATTAAATATCCAGGGCAAGGAAACATTTACATTTTCCACATAATCAATTGTAGAAGTACTAAGAGGTACTTTAGAGGCCAAGAAGAAAGAAACAAATACAATAAAAAATAAAATAGAAAGAAAGACAGAAAACAAAACAATGACAATAAATGTAATACTCTTTATTCAAAAGTTTTCATTAAAAAATAAAAAATCCATAAGTAAAAGCAATTAAATCAAAGCTTCAGTACTACTATGTTATGAAATATAGAGGAGATAGTGTTTTATCATTCTGGTTTATTAATTAGCTAAAATTGCTTGACTAGAATGGCCTTCTTGTACATTGTTAGTTTCTTTTTATCTCACTTGTAAGTATTTAATATATCCAAGGACAGTTAAAGAAAAGGAGAATCACTTAAAAATAAGAAATATTTCTTCAACAAATAGAAAACTAGGATGTATGCCATGAGATCAACAGAAACCAATTTGTACATTTACTTAGGAAAAATTGTGAAAAAAAATGCAGTAGTTTATTTAAATATTTTTTATCGAGACTTTAAAATGAAAGAAACAAAAATAATAGATAACACTTACTCAATAATAACAGTAATTCAAAGCTTGAAATTCCAGTTTTACTAAAGGACAGAATGTAAACTTCTTAAACATTACCTAAGGGCCAACTTTTCCACTAGCCCACCTTCCTTCATAGCTAGCAGGTATTTAATTGTATGAAAGTGGAGGATATTATCCTAAGCTATGTGGTGAGGCAATGACGAACAAGGTCTTATTAAAGATCTAACAACCTAAGGGAGAAAGATGCATATATCATCAGTTGACTGTAAAATTATTTCATTTTGAATACAGGAAACTTGATGTTAGGCAAGAGAGAAGCTGAAAAAGAAACATCTTCAGAAAACATTTACCCCCTTGATTTTCCTAGTCATTCTATAAATAGAAAATATACAAGTTTGGGCCAGGGATTTAGCTCAGTGGTTCCGGTGCCTGTCTTGCAAGCATTAAGGGCCCAGATTCAATCCTGGTAGCCACATACAGTCCTGGGTGTGGAGACTCAGGCCCTGCAGCAACCAGTACCACATACCACAGTGCAAGGCGTGGTGGCTCACACCTGTAATCCCAGCACTCAGGACGCAGAGGTAGGAGGAGTGCTGTGATATGAGCTTGAGGCTGAGCTCAGGGCCAGCCTGAACTACAAAAGTGAGACCCTATCTCAAAAAAAAAAAAAAATATATACAGGTTAGGATAAGATGAAATCACGATTGGTAATTGGCCTCATTTGTCTGGCACTGTCATAGTGATAGAAATCAAACCATAAAGAGAAAACAATCTGGATTATTTTTATTTCAAATCAGATCACATAGGACACCATCTCTAACCAGCTTTGTGAAAGTGTTTATAAATATAATATGGGAATGATACATCTTTAACTCAATTATAATCTTTCTTCCTACTTCTTTCACTTATCAGTGCACATGAAGCCCTTGGTAACTATCCACACTGGCCTAGAGTATTTCAGTGCACCATGCAATATATGTTACACGATGTTGCAGCTAAACATGTGAAGGATTCATCTTATATAAAGCAACCTTTCACCAGATCCCATCAAAGACTTCTGCTGCTGTCCTTGCACCCTGGGGCTTTCCTCTGGCCTCCAGTCAACTCTCTGCACCTGCTTCTCCAGCTTCTCCTTCAGTACTCAGAATCACACACTTCTGTTCCTTAGGTTATCTTCCTATCCCAGCCAGCTAGCTTTCCAACAGAGAGGGCAGCCCTCACTAGAATAGGAACATTCCCACTGAAATATGGAAGAATCACCACCGTCAGTTCCTAAGCTTGTCCTTCAGGCCCTTTCTTCAATCTCCGATGCTCTGGAGCAATATTCTGCACTTCCTGGTAGGCTGAGATAGAATACGCACAGTAACTTTACACAGATTTTTTTGCTCTTCTTTTGTATATTCTAATTTTTATATAAACTTTTAGAGAGTTCTCATTCTGTGATATAATATATAGCTTTCTAAACTATACCTTGTAATAGAATGTGGATTTACTCTAGAGGAATTTGATAAAATTTAATAAAAATTTTAAATAAGGAGTTCAAGAATTTAAAATAATTTTGCATTTTTGAGAAATAGCTCAAATATGAGCACCGCTATTTAAAATTAGATTGAGCAATATAGCTCCTTTCTTTAGCTCATAATTATTCTTTCATTTACTGCTACAGTTTTATGATTCTTACTATTGAATCATTTTGCTTAGACTAATACAAATTTACTTTATTGGTCTGGAGATCATTGGTAGTTCAGAAGTAGAGAATAGTGTTGTGCCAGTTTCATGGATCTTTTAAACTGCAGCATTTCTCTTTTCTTCAATAATTTTTTAGACTACTATCTGAATATTTTAGTTTTCTTTCTTTTAGAAATCGATGTGGAACTGTTTTATCTGTGAATAATGATATACTAAACCAAAATTTTTAAAATTAGAGGCATATATTTGAAAAAGAAATCTGAGGTTTTCCTAAAGAAGCTGTTAGATTTGGGATAGTTACTGTAAATTTGCTATAAGAATGATTATTTGCTTGCTTAAGGCCATAGAGTAGTTTCCTGTATTAATAGATTACTTCATGGTATGTGTTGTCTCTGTGTCATCGCGAATTTAACGCGATATTGAATTCTTTCCTCTCTTAGTGTTTTAAAACATTAAAGTATTATCTTTATCAGAGACAAAGATTACAGATAATAATCTTCAAGCACATGTATGAATATTCTGAAATGAGAGAGGATATCAACAGCCTTGCCACCCTGGCTGCACCCGGTCTCCTCTGAAATGCAAGAAGCAAAAATTGTCAGAATATTTTAGTATTAAATAATAGATTGAAAACATCAATTCAATTAATTAAGAACTCTGTAATAAAGAATGATAAAATTATTTTACATGATTAACCTACGTTAATATAGCTAAAACCAAAATCTTATGTACAAGCCACATTTAGGGTAAAAGATGAGTCAATGCTTGAGATTATACTAAATTAACTGAAAGCTATTGTTTTAGTTCAGCCTACTATAATAATTTGCCATGGATTAGCTGGCTGATGAATGATGAATATTTGTTTTTTTTTTTTTTTTTGCTATTCCTGGCTTTGAAAGTATTAAGTCATGGTGCCAAAGTAGTTGAATTCTAGGACTGACTAACTTTCGTATTGCTAATAAAGTGTCATATTCCCAATGTGTCCTCCTATGGCAGAAAGGTATAGGAAACTTTCTGAGGTCTCTTTTATAAGGTCAATAATCTCAGTCACGAGGTTTTCGCCTGCCTGATCTAATTGTCTTTTTAAAATTTGAGACAGGGTTTCAATTTTGTAGTTCAGGCTGTCCCTGAACTCACTATATACCCCAGATGAACTCAGACTCACAGCAATCCTCCTGCCTCTCTCTCCCAAGTGCTGGGATTACAAGTGTGAGCCACCACATCCGACACTGCAGTATGTGGTACTGATTGTGGTGGACATGAGTCTCCATGCCTGGCATTATTTTATGCAGTTACCAGGAATCAAACCTGGGACATTGCATTTGCCAGGCAGGAAATGGAACCGTAGAGCTAAATCCCTGGTCCAGGCATCTTGCACATACTGGTTCTACATCCTCATTCCATACTATCAGAAGTTAGAATTGACCATCTGAATCAGTGAGGGAGGTATTCACATTGCAAAGGTTGATTTCAGAGACATGGTAAATTAAGCAAACTGAAGTGCCAAATGCTTTAGATTTAAGGTACTTGTCAATTTATGTTGGAGGCACCCACATCATCCAGAATTTAGTAGTGAAATTCTGGAGAATATCACAGCATAGTATTTAGTGCCTAATAGAAATCTCTACTTTTTTTTTTTTTTCCTGATAATACTGGTTCAGTAGTGTGCAGGTGCCTGGTTCTTTTAAAGGGACAGAAAGAACAATTAGAGATGCAAGATGTAGTCAGTTCTAAAAGCATCCCCACAAACATACCTCCAGAGCATTTAAAAATATTTTGATAAAAAGATCTTAGCATTATTTTCTTCATTATGAAAATATATTAAATTTAATTAAATTTAATTTTTACCACCCTCAGCTATTCAAATTAAATAAAAACAGGAGGATAAACACCTTTTTAACTGATGCTTGTATTTTTAGTCAAAACAAAACAATATAAGTGTCTAATTTTGTTCCCTTATTTTGGATGCTTGTAGAAATGGGTTATAAAATACAAAGATCAATAATCTATGTGTTGACTTTACTATTACGTTCCATTCTTAATTTTTTTTGTCACTTAGTTTTCTGTTAGAAGTTCAGAAAATATTATAACTCATGATTGGGAAATAATTATGTTTTAACTGGAAGATTGGACCATGACATTCCACAAACCGTCTCTCTGCCTTTAGCTATGAGACTGTTGAGTGTGTTTTTTTAAAAGTAAAACACCTTGCTAAGTTGTGCTGGCATATGCTTAGCTGGAAATGAATAGAGCCTCCGTGTCTCTATAAAAGAGTGATGACACATGTTCGTAGATGGATCGTTCATTAACCCCTGAGGAATTCTAACTTTTTAAATTCAACTACATTGCATTTAACATAAATATGTTATTAAGTGTGATGTGGAGGAAGTTCATTATTATTGAGAGGCAAACATATTAGTAAGAATACTAATGGGTACAAATTAGTGAAAGTTGATGGATTGCTAAAGTAAACTAACAGGTCAAAATTACTCTTCCACAGCATAGAAAGCAGTTTTGTTGGAGCCTTTAACAGAAAAAAAAAAAAAAAAGGGTAAAACTGAATTCAACTCACATATTTCATTCACATATTTCACTTGTATACTGCCCTGAGGAAGCCCAGATGGCCGAAACGTTGGCAGGTTTCTGCACCTGCAATGATAATAAACTGCGCTGTTATTACCTACTATACGTGAGTTGAATACAATTATGCTTTGCTAGCTGTTATATGCAGTGGCGAGTCAACAGTTTATATTGTATTTTTATAGGATTGGTAAATGCATTGTGCTGGACTTTGCTGAGTTCACCTTTAGCAATACGACGCCAAAGGCCACTAAAGCACTTTCATGCAGACACATTAATCATGTTCTAAAGCTTGAGGTAGAGGGGTTTATTACTACTCTGATAAACAGGAAAAAAAAAAAAAACTAAACTAGCTGATAGCCAGTAATAGACAAATGGCTCCTTCTGATACACCAACTCATGAGGTTTGACTATGTATTGGCTACTATTTTTATTAAAATGTCACTGACTGAGAATAACTTCAGCCAAAATAATTCAATATTGAGACATTTCAAATGTAAACATTTGCTCATTGTATTATATTTTATAGACATAGAAAACTGAGTTGGAAAAACAAACAAACAACAACAACAACAACAAAAACATCACTTACAATCCCCTATTATTGTGTGTTTCTGAGCATATACATGAGAGAGAAAACACATGGGCGGTCTTGTGCGATCTTCAGCACCACAAACATTTCCCTGTATCATTCAACATTCTACAGATTCTTCTGGCTGGACACCAGTCTTTCAAACTCATTGTTTTCGTTTTGTGGTTTGTTAATTTCTCATTGAAAATGGCACTAATCCCCTTCTGGGAAGTGCTGTTCCTAACTTTCCTTGATAGGGAAATTTTCCGCCTTACATACCCTCACTCACCCCGAAGTCTTCTTTGTATTATTTGTGTCAGTTCTTTTGTCACTTTTGTATGTATTTTGGAGAAAAAAAATGAAATTTTTGTTGAAATTTTATTATACATTAAGAAAGTATTGTCATCATTATAATATTGTTTCCACTACTAGAGTGAATTTTCCATTCAGTTTCACCTTTATTTCCATTTAAACCTTCCATATATTAAATTTTAAAAGCATGTCCTGTTAATCTATTTTTATTAATATTTGAGTAGATATGTTATCAATTATATTTTAAGTTTATTTCCTTATTATATTGAGAAATTATTCATATCCAGATATTGATTTTGAACTGAAAAACTTTAATAATGCTGCAGAATTTTTGTGAGAATTTACATATATAATCTTGAATAGTATTTATACATAACAAGTTTATTCAGTTTTCAAAACTAATTCTTTATTGCTAACGTATCTCACATTCTTCTGAATTTAGGTGTTAAATAAGTAAACAAAATAATCAATATTTAGACATGTGGAAGTTATAGACTTGTGAAATCAAAAATAACATAGGTATGCAATATCGATATTTTGCTTTGAGAGACTTATTTTATGAATAAAAATAAAAGGAGAAAGAACACTACACTCACTTTGGGAAAATTTATTTTTAAACATGTTGTTAATGGGGGCTGCTAAAAGAAAATAAACTAAATATCTTATAAACAAAAGAAAATTATTTCTCATATATCTGGTGGCCCATTTAGTAAATGGTGAGGATGGTGTGAAAGATGAAATTACTGTATTTTCTTCTGCTGATTTCTAAGAACATTGATACCTTTCAAGAAGGCTCTACCTTGTGACCAAATTAAATATTCCATCTCCTAAGACTATTATATTTGTGGCTGACATTTCCCACATAAATAATCTTAGGAAGACAAAGATATTCAAGCAATAATAAATGAGATGATTAGAAAATCACAGAGAAAATGAAGAAACTCATTTTGTAGATATCTTGGTGGAAACTTGCAAAAATAGAACGGTAAAGACACAAGAAACAAGGCTAGAACAGAGCTATAGTAGTCCAGGAGCAATCACAAGGTCAAGGTGGCTGGAGCTAGGGCAAAGCTGTGTGATGGAAATCACAGAAAAGGGTTTCATAGTTTGTGGTCTGAACACACCTGGGTGAGACATAAAGTGAGAATGGGAATTTTCTGGAAGAGAGGTTTGGTAGGTATTACAATTTAGATGTGCGATAACCCTAACACGTTCATGTAGTGATGGCTTGGCCATCAAGACAGAAATCAGTGTTCTGAGGTGGGCCTTTGGGACAGGGATAAATCATGAGGACTTGAACTTCTTCAGTAGGCTGATCCTTTGAAAGACGGATAATCTTTCACTTATCAGGAGCTGATAGGACCTCAGTAGGTGAAAGTTAGTTATGAAGAAGCAGCTGTAGTCACTTAGCCATGGGGACCACATAATTTCCTTATACCCTTCCTCTAGCACTCTCCTCTTTCTGCCCTAGCAGTCTGCCTTTTCCATGGCCACATGCTTCTACTAGGAGATCTACCTTGCCACAGGCTGAAAAGAGTGGAGCTAGTTGTGTACAGAATGAAATTTCTAAAGCTGTGAGCTAGAATAAACTCACAAATATGGACTGACCTCACAGCAGAAACATGCACATTGCGTACTGCAAGCATGTAGTAAAAAGAAAAAGAAATATATTGTTTAAATATGTTATTAATCTCAAGTACTTTGCCACAATAACAGAAAGCCAAAATTATATAATGAGGAAGATAAGGACTTCTGTTTCAAACATATTAAATTGTAAACATCTTTTAAACATCAAAATGGAATTGTAGAGCAGTTACATAATTCTCTAGGAATGTAAATGTTAAATATAATTTAAATCCTGAAGAAAGTTACATATTCTCTAACATATTAACTGGTGATTTACTCAGATTTGTTGGTGGTGATGTTCATTAGAGAAATTCATCTTAACATATTTGTCATGTGCAGAGATGTAAAAGCTACAGATACATATAGCCCCTCTCCTCCTTAAACTTAAAATGTGTCAAGATGGATAGAATGGTTCACATTTGATATAATTTATATTTCTTTTTAAAGTGAAAATAATTCAAAGCTAGCTAATACCATGAATAAATTGAAAATAACTTAAAAGAAATTTAATATATGTCCTCGTATATATTTAACTATTTATCTTTTACCTCATTTTGACAATTTTTCATCTGTCAACCCAATATAGTATATGCTGTACAGCTAGAAAAAATATTTATCAGTAAATGTAATGAAATAAAAATTATTATATTAGTTAAAAATTTCTTATTGAAGCTAGTTCACTTTGGTCCGACAAAGAAGTCTGATAATGACCATGAGTATTTTTGTCTTAATATTTGCTTTAGCTAATGATGTCTCATACTTTTTCAATACATTTGATTTCACTGTTTTGTTTAGAAGTAACAGATTAACCATTCTGATTCTCACAGTCAGGATATTGTTTACTCTTTGTTTACCTACTTCACTGTTATCTCTTGCTGAGCACTTATTAAGAAAATACAACTTTATATCTTAGTGAAATCATTGCACAACATCTGCCTACCCACTTCTAAACAGTTTAAAATCATTTATGTTATATATATATATATTTTTTTTATATATACATATATCCCAGAAAATACTGAAGTTAAAAACTTTAAGGAAAGGTTTTGAGATAAATTTCCAGAATATATTCAATTTTGTTGCAATATAGCCTACATAATGGGGAATGATGACAATATTAATTTCCAAAAAGAAAACAATACAAATTTATATCAATGCTTATTTTAGCTACAGTTATCAAAGTAACACTTCTTTGCTCTCAGTGTTTCCAGATAATTTGTCAATATACACTAGTGACACAACATTTTAATTGTATATAAGTTAAACAACAGCCAGAGGTCATCACACTATTCTTTACAGAATATTTTGAATAGAAAAAGGACTATATAATGGACATGTAGGATGAGTTTGGTATTCTGGACGAAGTATTGGAGTGCCTTTGCCCTTGGTTGAGGCAGTATTGGAAGTACAGGTTTAGGGCACACTTTGCATATATATCTGGCAATGTATGTTAAGTTCCTCCCAGGGAATTGTAAGAACTCCAAAAATATTTTATGTCAAAGATACAATGTGACTCAAGTATTTATTGAAATGTGAATGAACAAACTAGTTGAGAGGAAATGCCATCCAGAATTCTTCTTTAAATGTGTTAATTTTGTCAAGTCAGTTGTACAAATGGATCATAGTTTCAAGGAAAAGGCCAAGGCTAACAATAAAAATACGGAACTTGTCAATGGATTAGTGCCATGGCATCAATGAAACAAAACAAAATTATTTTACATGCAAATTAAAGGCATGACTAGGCAAGATCTTGAATTTAAAATATTTATGTGATGAGAGAAACAATTAAGAAACAGAATTAAGAAAACAGAATTAAGGCAGAGTGATCTTGGTGGCATTTGCCAAAAAGTCTCAAACAGTACTTTCCAATTCATATTTGCTACATGAATGAATAATGTAAACTGTCTGTGAAACGCAGGATGAACAGGATTAAAACAGGACATAACCAATAAGAGTGACAAAGTGTGGTACTATAAAAAAATGACTGGCTTTCAGGAGTGTCAGAGAAGGACTGGAAAGATGAGAGATGATGCTCAGAAGGCAAGGTGGGTAGAAAATGGCAGAGTACATATACGCAACATGAGAAAGTGAGCACAGCCAAAACTCAGAGCTGAAGGACAATGGAGGATGAAATCTTTTGAGGAGAAAGTCAAGAAAATGGAAGTGCAAGTAGAATAATGACAGTTGGCCCTGAAATTACAACTGATCTGTCATATGAGCAATTTGAATTAATTAGGTTATTGGAAGATTCATCTGCCTCTTGTTACTTGTGGTGTATTTCCAGGTAAACAACCACATCTCAGCTGTATTGACTTACAAGAAACTAGAGTTAAAAGTGGCCTTCAGGGGCCGGGGAGTTAGCTCAGTGGTTCTGGCACCTGTCTTGCAAGCGCAAGGGCCCGGGTTCAATTCCCCGGTAACCACATAACAATACTGGGTGTGGAGACCCACACCCAGCAGCAACCAGTACCACATACCACAGTGCCGGGCGTGGTGGCTCACGCCTGTAATCCCAGCACTCGGGAGGCAGAGGCAGGAGGATTGTGATGTGAGTTTGAGGCTGAGCTCAGGG